>MU226453.1:2244161-2261775 GCA_018584345.1 Thuja plicata
AATAGTTAATATAATTTAGTGATAAAAATCACCTAGGACATTAAATTGATTTGAAGAATTATGCCAAGCAGTAACAGGGTCATTTGGACATAATCGAGGGTATGATCACACTTAGGGAAAATAGGGTTCATAGCTGGAATAGACCAAATTTAGGTGGTTACAACTATCATCCATACTTGTGACCTGACAACTAAACAATAAACTTAACCACTCACCAACCTGCCAACCTTTTATGTTATCTTTATTAATCAGCATGATTTGGAAGCAACTATTGATTTTCCACATCTTGGATAGCTTTCAACCACTTGCTAATCCTTTGAATGACACACTAGTTCAACCTTCTCAAAAATGAGCACACATGACAGGATCTCGCTAATTATCCAACTGACAGCACTTAACTGCGCATTACCTCACGAGCTAATGAATAACCGTTGTCACCAATTCTCCACATACTTTTTAAACTTCCATTTTAACCAGTGAGTTGGTGATTAACCTTTGTCTCCATCTCTCGGCTTCTTTCACTAACTGCCACTTTAACCCGCGAGCTAGTGACTAACTACTATCTCTAGCTCATGAATTCATTTCTAATTGATTCCTTCATCCTGTGAGTTTGCAACTAACTACCATGTGGAACCTTTTGATTTGTCCAAATGTCTTCATCCAATAATCTTGCCTGCACAAGCCCATAAAATTTCCTCTACGTCATTTGCCAACTTGAGTGTTCGACCTCCCAAAATCCTAGTGCCTTTGGCAACACAACATGTGTGTGTTTACATATAAAAATACCCTATTAGTCCTTAATATAGGAAATGTGGGATAAGTACATTATACCAGATCTAATACTACAACATTCACAAAATATTCATTCTTTCATAGCCATAACAGCTCACGTGCTTCGTGCATTTTCCATTCCTCATGACATCGCTTGATCAATCCTACATTCAGAAAATGAGCAGTACCTATTCTTATTATAAAACAAGTAGACAATAAAAATACTCTCATGTATTAAGATCAAGGATGAATATGCAAAATTTAAATGAATTAAGACTAGGAAGAGATTTCTAAGAGCACAATTAAATTTGAAAATTAAGTTCTAACACTTGCTCTTTCTTGGGATGTATGTTCCTATGTGGACATAGAGAGATCCTAGTAATCTCTAGAGAAGTAAAACATTAGATTATTAGTAAACAAAAAGAAAAACCAAAATAAAAACAAAGAAAATTCTATACTAAAGGTTACAAATGCTCCTTGTTATTTTTTATATCAAGAGGAGAAATGCTTAAGGTACTGGGCATGTACAAGGAATTCTTGAATGTCTCCACTAGTACTCTGTAAGAAATATGTGTTTTCTTCTCTTGTAGATCATTGTCTGAATTCAACTTGGTGGCCCCATCCCCCATAAGTGAACATCAATGTATCCCTTTGTCAAAGACCTGATTATCATCATATAGCAATGGAACCCTTCCTAAAATATCATATGTTATATCACTATACATCATCTTATGATTATATGATTTTCCTTTTATTTGAATTAGAGAGGAATCCTTATATTTGCAGTCTGTCTTATTCCTGGCTTCATAACCTTTTATCAACCTCTGTGGAATATGATGGATTTTTCATTTGTTCCTCAAGTATTCTTCTTGCTCTCTTGGAAATTTATTTAAAAACCCTATTATTTCATTATGCCCTTTCTCCTTGGGAAAAATTTTGAAATCTACTTCATTCACATATTCAAATTTCTCATGAATTTGATTTCCCTTTTTGCCTTGTGATTCATTTTCTGACTATGCACTTATCCTGGGAGAAATATTTTCTGGTAAATTTTCCTTAATACTTATGTACTCAACAAGAGTGGGCTCCACACAACCCCTTTTGTAATATTCTACATTATTGATCCCTTTTGAATCATATTTCATATTATTTGTTTGTACCATCTCCTCGTTCTTAGGAAATATCTTATCTTTCTCAAATAGTAAATTAGGGCACATACAGGAGTCTTCATTACATGTGGTATTATCATAAGATAGATTTGAAAACACATTTTCTTTTTATTTATTTCCACACTATAAATTCTCATTCTGAAATAATGAACTTTTAAATATTGAAAATTCATATGTGTTGTTGGTGAAAAGATTTGTTTCCTTCACAAATTCTCACAAGCTTAACTCTATCGCCCTTCCTTAGAGACAAATAAGCCACAAAAGTTGGGTAAGTGTTTGGTAATCACTTCCTTTTTAATTTTATAGAGGTACAACTCCCTCAAAACATATTCAGTGAATAAAATATTAATATGTTTTTCACCATAAAATAATAAAGGCATTGACATTTACTCATAACCATACTACATATGCAACAAGTTGATTTTGCATAAAGTGAATGAAGATAACTGAAACAAAGTCCACTTACCAACACCCACACATAAAATTTAGATTAAAAATTAACAGAGGACTTCTCTTTTCTGACATGATTAAATTACAAAAAACACAATTTTTTCATTCAATCACATCACAGTCTATCATAAAAAATAGACATTAATAATTTACTATAATGGCTCAAATTCCAATTAAAATATGAATAAAAATATTAATAATTCAAAGATCATCAATATCATCTCCATTCGATTAATACATCAAACAAAGTTCAAAGACTCAGCACTTCTATACAATATAACTATTAAGAAAATAAAAATTTTGCTTCTTCCCCTATCACCAACCCATAACCAAAGAAAAGCCAAAAAATATCCCCTACCTTTGTCTAAATTTTTACAATAAATAATGTTTCTATGTTCCATTTCAATTCTCATAACCGTTTCTTGAAAACTTATTTTGGTTATCAAAACTATCTTTTTCAATTATCTCCCACAACCATCTCTTGTTTATTTGCAAATGTTTTAAATTAACCTTTATATAACCTTTGGTTGCTTTCCCACTTTCAAATTTAATAGTTTTATAAAATTTTAAAATAAAATTTTATAATAACATTGTTTGATAAATGTAATTGGATTATGGATAGGTGGCACTTGCTGGTGATGAAGTGTTGTCATCATTTTATTACTGTCATTGATAGTTTTGACATCTCTTCACTCAGTCATTCATAACTTATGAACCCAATATACTTTGGATAATCACTCCAGTGATAATCTGGAGAATTAGGTTTTACCAAACATATCCACTTTTAGCCTGATCTAACGGTGGAATTGTGAGTTATGACCCCCATACCGAGACTGATTTCTTTGTCTTTAGTAATTTTGTGAGTATAGAATCTACTTAATTTTTTCTTAAGAACAGTCACAATGGATGCCAACAAGATTTGATGTCACAAAAGTAGATATCCAAATGCTAATGATGAGCTCTATGTCGATACCTATGTCGACCTCAAGCTGAATATGATGTAAGTTTCCTTCATGTGCATCACATATCCCTATTTTAACCTCTCTAATCTGCACATCAACTTGTCATAGATACCTTTGCTACAACAATACACTGCTCAGAATTCAAGTATGCACTTGGCATTGGTGAGTCTGGCTTTTTAGGAACCAAGGAAACATATCGAATAAAAAAATGGTTTGGGAACCACTATACTGGCATGATCAATATCGAAATTCAAAGTATCTCATAACATCTTTTAATACATTCATTGGGTTTGCAGTTAATAAGGGAGCAATGTCGGGTATTTGAAGTATTTGAAAAACTATGCCCATTGCTCGATTATGCACCATCAATAAGAATGATGATGAGCGTTTATACACAAGGGTTCCTTTCAATTTTGACATCGACAGACACATATTATGAGTTAGCAACCCTTTAAAACCATCTTGATTCTCCTTTGTGTCATAATTCCATATACCAACTCTTTGAAATGAGGTTACAGGAAAAATATGCGTGCAAGGAGCACTTTGAACCATGAACATTAACTCGGTGAGCCCAATGAATCATTCTGAACCCTTCATACCCTTTTGAAATTGATTGAACTTTGAACCTGAACCCACACTATCAAACCTTCATCTTCAAACCTTTGTGCTTGAATCATTGAACCTCTCGAGAACCCACCTAAACTCTATTGAACCAATCTGAACCTTTTGAACTGCATTGAACCATCTCAACCTTGGTTGAACTAGATAAACCCTATTGTATCTTTCCAATCTAGACTAAACCTCATTGGATCTGAACTTTCAATTGAGTTGAACCTTTGGGAACCATGCTAAAACAAACTGAAAATAATATAAACTACCCTGAACGTTCTGATAAACTATTATGAACCAGAAGAACCAGCTTGAATCATATTAAGCTGAATTGAACTAGTTTGAACCATTTTGAACCAGTCGAACCTCTTTGAACTAGTTCGAGGGGGTTCAAGACTCATACCATATCAAATTTTTAAAATATAAAATAGAGGTCAAATGTTCGCCGAGCAAGGTCTAAAATGGGGGGATCTAATTTTGAGGACCATAAGTGGGCCAACACGTATCTTCACAAAAAAAAATCCTACCCTTTTGAAATTTCATCATTTATGGGATTTTGAAAAATATTAGAGTAATTTTGAGGTGTACTTTCCTCTCTATTTTCTTTAAAAAAATAAATTCAAGACATAGGGAATGTTTGCATACCTACTTGGAAACTTTCCTTTAGTTCCTCATATAAGATATCACTAGGTGTACCAACTGGACAAATATCAATGTTATCTCCTGAAATTTCCTCCTCCTGAACATGCATTGATTCATCAATCAGACTGAGAAAAAAATTGGACCATTTTTATCAACATATTTATGATATTCTATATCTAACAAATTTGAAATTTCCTCTGAACTGAGAAGATATTTTTCTTAATTATTACATTCGCTAATATTTGTTTCCATAAGTTACTGCACCAATTTTTGTTGGTGTTAAAGTATATATTCTTGTATATCTTTCTACCAAATAATATCTTTTCCCGGTTTGAACCTCCATTTTGAACCTCAAAAATTTTAAAATCTCATGCTCATTCTCCACTTGTGTGTATTATGCTATCCCAGATTCATTTTGGCTAAGTCATCCTATAGGCGATCTCCCTCAATTTGAACTTGAATTGTGAACTTCAAAGTTCAAAAATCAAATTTCAAAATAAATAAGTGCAATCGGAAGTCTATGTGTCTTAATCAATTAAGGAAGCCATCACGTTTTGGTGATTCTTGAGTCTAGTCCATTTCATTCAATTTGAACTTGAACTTTTAACTTCAAAGCTCAAAGTTTGATATTTACATATTATGAAGTTGGAATTTGGGATGGCAGAATAAGGAAATAAGTGGAGTATGGATGGGAATATTCTAGGGACTTCAAATTTAAAATTTTTCTTTGGAAAGGAAATCATTAAAAATTGATCTTGGATGGTTTCAAATGACCATTAATTAATGACATGTCAGATTAAGTGTCATTGGATCATTAATTTACGCAAGGATTTTGAATGTTTAAGCATGCCAAAAATCTAGGAAAATATTTTGCTTCCTAAAAGGATGCATACCTTTTCATTCTTGCTAAGTTATTCCAATCTAGTGGAGCAGAAACCGATGAAGGTAATTTCAATGGTGCAGTGAACTGGCAATTTGATGAACTTTTGTGAGCTTGTTAAAACTTTGACCCTGCTAGCTTAGAAATTTGCTGAAGCGTAGTAAGTTGCAGTTCCCTGCTCATATTTCTTTTTTTTATTATTATAGAATTTTAATTATTAGCAAAATCAAGTATAATGGACCCTCCATACCAAAATTAGAGTATTCTTCTATTGGGATTAATGGGAAGTAGTACCAAGAGGGGAGGGGTGAATCAGTACTTCTAAAATTTTTAACACTTTTCACCTTTCATCATTAGTAAACAATCTTTACTATACTATTGACCATATCTGATGTTCTTTCTTATGCATGTAGTATTAATTCATAAACTTAATTATATGCAAAATTCATAGAAAAATTCATGAAAGTAATAGACACATAACACAAGATATGATATCGCAGAAAAATCATGTTAGGAAGTGAAAATTGCGGTGGGGATGGCACCCACAAAACTTCACTATCTGTAGAATGGAAGGGAGCCGGTAAAGGCTTACAATTGATTATTTCTGATGATCTACCCTGTTAGGAGTATTAAAGTGGAGACCTGTTAGGATCTACTCTATTATGAGCTTTTAACAACACTAATGAAGTGTGCACTTGGTTAAGAGATTTACAATAGAACTCTTAAGTCCACCTTCCTTGAAAGGATTTCTTAAGTGTAGCCCACTTGTTAGAATGTGTACAATATGTTTGACCTGACTATATGCAATCTATAATTTCTAATTATAGATCCTTTAAAGCTCAGAATATGAATATCACCTATAGTGATTGATTAATACCTTTTCCTGCTCGTCAGTAGCCTGTGTTCTATTCTTGACAACCTATTTGATCTTTGTCTGTGTTGTTGCATGAATTCTCTTGTCTAATCCTTAGATTCTCTCAGTGGTGTTGATGTTTATAGCTTTGATCAGATAAAATGATCTTAATATTATGAGAAAATAAATAAATAATATATTAATATATATATATGATAATAATGGCCATTACTACTATATATATTAATATACATATTTAATATTATTTATTTATAATATTGAATTAAATAAACATCATTGAATTGATAAGATTGTTATATTATTCTACATAATATATATCCATATTAATATATATAATAATAATGATATTATTATATATATATATCAATATTCATATACATTGTATATTATAATAATGTTCATCATATTAAAAACTGACTTGTATCGGTTATACTAACTAATTGGTGTCGATTACAAATCTTATTTGTATCAACCAAACACTATGCATTTCCTTTAATATCCTATCAAATACTGATCAGGTGTTTGAGAGACCAATCGTGTGTGGTAATGATAGGGTGATGTATTACAAGATCACTAATGTGTATCGATTTGTATCGGCTAACTTAATGCATGGTTATCGGGCGGTTTAAGTATGCAATTTAGTATTTGGACTGTTAATATATCACCCGTGATTTTTTATCGGGTTGAAATTATTTTTTATGAAAGGAAATGACATTATAGAGTCATGTCTCCTCAAGGAGACATGTCTCTATAATGGCATGTCTCACAAATCACTTATATATATGGTCTTTGGTTGTTTAATAAGAGTAGCATATACAACAAACAATGCGAGTCTTATTTATTCAATCTGTAGTTAATCGATATTAATATAATTATATATATATATATATATTATTATATCAGTAATAATATATATCTTGTGATTAAATATATCACATATTTTGAGGTTATACAAGAAAAATTCAAAGTGACATATTCTAATCTAAATCTTAACATGGTATCAGAGCAAGGTTCCTTTGTTAAAGCCTAACCGCTTGAAGGAAGATCAAGATCATTTTTTTGGAAATCTCATACCTACAGAATGGCAAATGGAATAATACTTGAAGACAAACTTGAAGGTGCCTCTGATTTTGAATCATGGAAACTTTGAATGATGTTGGTATTAAGGAAGAATGAGCTAAAGACAATAATATAAAATCTTCTTAAACCTAATGGAAAAGACGAGCTAGATAAATGGGGAAAAGACAATACTAGAGCAGTGGAATTATTAGTTGATGGACTGAAAAATCATCTACTACCTTTCATCACAAAGTTAGATTCTGCTTATGACATGCTCAAAGCCCTGGAAAATATGTTTGAGATCAACAATACCAGTAGAATTTTTACCCTTAAAAATCAACTCTCTAATATTAAAATGAATATAGGAGAGACTATCACCTCATACTTTATGAGGATAACCAAATTAAGGAATCAACTCTCTTCTATTGGTCACATGTATGATAATAAGGATTTAACTATGATAACTCTAAATGGGCTCCCTATTTCATGGGAAAACTTTAGACAAGGAGTAAGTGCTCGTGCCAAACTCCCCAAATTTGATCGACTAAAAGCTGACTGCATTCAAGAAGAGTATAACCTAAAATCTAGAGGAATCATGGACTCCACTATAGAATATGTTTAGGCTCTCATCACTAGTTCAAAAAGGGAAAAGGGAAAGAGGTCATATGATCAACAATCGTTCAAGAAACTTAGAGACGTCTCTATAATGCAATGTTTTAGATCCGACAAATATGGTCACACTACAAGAAAGTGTTCTGATAGACTTAGAATGCAAGCTTCCCTTGCTGAAGTAAATAATTCAAATTTATGTTCAAAGAAATATGTATTCTAAAATAAATTCAAGATACCTTATGATTGAGAGGGAGTTCACTGATAAGAATACTTCTGAGGTAAACTTGACATGTTTTTTTTAATATTATATTTATGTTATTTTATAACCATATGGGCCCTGTGTAAATCATAAGGAAGTGACGACTTCCAAATGATTTTCACTTGTATATGTTAAATTTATTGAAAGGTGATGATCTTACAATAACTTGATCTTCTATTTGTAATAAGAACGTGTAGATAGAATTGTTGATTGAGGCAATCCACACTTAAGCTCGTGAGTTTGTGGATCGAATCACCGATGGAGGAAATCCACATGAGATCTAGTGGATAGAATCGTCGATTGAGGCAATCCACACACTAAAACTCATGATTTTTTGGATCAAATTGCTGATGGAGGCAATCCACATGAGAGCTAGTGGATAGAATCGCTGATTGAGGCAATCCACACACTAAAGCTCGTGAGTTTATGGATCGAATCATTGATGGAGGCAATCCACATGAGAGCTAGTGGATAGAATCATTGATTGAGGCAATCCACACACTGAAGCTCATGATTTTGTGGATCAAATTTCCAATGGAGGCAATCCACACAAGAGCTAGTGGATAGAATCGCCGATTGAGGCAATCCACACACTAAAGCTCGTGAGTTTGTGGATCAAATTGTCAATGGAGGAAATCCACATGAGAGCTTGTGGATTGAATCACCGATGGAGGAAATCCACCTAAGAACTTGTGGATTGAATAGCCGATGGAGGCAATCCACTTGGAAACAACTTTCACAATTTATGAACTTATTGTGATGTGCATTTTATCTTCCCTAGCTAAGAGGGAGTGTTGATGTTTATAGCTTCGATCAGATAAAATGATCTTAATATTATGAAAAAATAAATAAATAATATATTAATATATATATGATAATAATGGCCATTACTACTATATATTAATATACATATTTAAAATTATTTCTTTATAATATTGAATTAAATAAACATCATTGAATTGATAAGATTGTTATATTATTCTACATTATATATATCCATATTAATATATATAATAATAATGATATTATTATATATATATATATATATCAATATTCATATACATTATATATTATATTTGATGAAATAAATAATATTTATATTACGTATCGGTTGATATTAATAATAATGTTCATCGTATTAAAAACTGACTTGTATCGGTTATACTAACTAATTGGTGTCGATTACAAATCTTATTTGTATCAACCAAATACTATGCATTCCGTTTAATATCCTATCAAATACCGATCAGTTATTTGAGAGACCGATCATGTGCGGTAATGATAGGGTGATGTATTACAAGATCATCAATGTGTATCTATTTGTATTAGCTAACTTAATGCATGGTTATCAGGTGGTTTAAGTATGTAGTTTAGTATTTGGACTGTTAATATATCACCCGCGATTTGTTATCAGGTTGAAAGGATTTTCTATGAAAGGACATGACATTATAGAGTCATGTCTCCTCAAGGAGACATGTCTCTATAATGGCATGTCTCACAAATCACTTATATATATGGTCTTTGGTTGTTTAATAAGAGTAGCATATACAACAAACAATGCGAGTCTTATTTATTCAATCTACAGTTAATCGATATTAATATATTTATATATATATATATATCTATTATTATATCAGTAATAATATATATCTTGTGATTAAATATATCACATATTTTGAGGTTATACAAGAAAAATTAAAAGTCACATATTCTGATCTAAATCTTAACAAGTGGCTACAATCATCATCGAACAACATGTTCATAATTGATTGAGCATCTATTTATACAAGTATTTAACCTATTCTATAATCACACATTAAAATGTTAACACTAGATCCAAGGTATACAACTTGACCTTGATCTTTTAGTTTGCATGTTTTAAAATAGTTAAACTGATAAAAACAATAATAAATACATTGTGATAGGGAGCTCCTCTTCTAGAGCCCTCAAGCTCTCTCCAAGACCTTCAATGGTCTTCTTTAGGGTCTCTTTTCTCTACCCTAACTAGAGGATTCTTCCCCAATCCCCTAACTCCCTAGGAACTTCCCACCAACTTCAAACTCTTCCCTATTCTCTTCTCCATAGCTTTCTTCCATTCATAGCTTCACTAGCCTTCTATCACTCTAATGGTGAAAAATCCTTAAGGATTGGTTTCCCAACTCCCCTTAGGTATAATCCAACTTCTATGGATTCAATTTTGTGAATCTTGCAACCATTTTCCAATCGAGTTCCAAGAATCAAGTCTATTAGGCCTTGTAGCCTTTTTAGGCCAATTAGCCCTCCTAATCACTAAAAATGTGATTTTCCTACCAAACCCTCTTAAAAACCATAGAAAAAAAATTCATATTCTTTGTGGGTTTTTCTTCCCCTTTAGGATTTTCTAGGTCTCTGGTCTCAACTATGTCCGTACAGTGGACTTTTACCAAACCCCTAAAAATAAGGGTTTCTAGGACATGAAGACTGGTCTGGTTTCTTGATCTTCTTCTACTGATCTAATGAGCTCCTTAGAACTCCTCCTTCCATAAAAATGTTTTCACCTCATTCCCCTACACTCTCCTATCACTGATTGGCACATACCAATCATCTTGCAACCTCCATTGTTGTTGCACTGCTCAGTAACCCTAGCCAGAATAGCTAGTACTCACCTAGGGCCTGATTGTTTTCAAGCTTCCCCTGCACACACACACTCAACAAGCCATATGTACAAATTATATACAAGGCTCTAATGGATTCCAAGTGGTCATGGATTTTCAACCACAGGAACACCAAAGAAACCCATTCTTTACATAACTGGACCAAAACTGGCCAGTGAACTTACAAAATGCAATAATTTAAACAAAGCTTAACCAAAAAGTACAATATACCAAAATAATGCCACAAATATCTTAGGAACTACATTTCATACATTATCCATTCATTAATTCAATCCATTCAATCCAATAAAGTGGTGGATGATGGCTCTGTAACTTAATTACACTGTAAATTGCTTCTTCTCAAACACCAATCCGTACACAATCAAAAATAACTATTAGATTAGGGTTTGAAACACCTTATATACCTCTATCCCACATGTTTAGACCCTCTAGTTGGGATTTGGGCACCATAAGTGTTGATTCCTAAAAACTAGGAAATGTTGTCATGACAACTTTGACAACTTTTTGTCAAAATGACAATTTTCACATTTCGAGTGTCCTAATTGGTTACAAACCTTACCAATTGACCTCAAATGACTAGAAAACAATAAAACCTTAAAAATATTCCCACTTTGGGACTTTGGTCAACCCTTTGACTTTTGAGTTGACTTCTAGCTACTAGACCCCTAGAATCAACTAGACTTAACAGTATCAAACCCTAACCTTTCCTAACACTAACCACACTTCAAAAAACACTAGGGACTTTATATATTAGTCCTTATTATTGGATGGTTGGCCGAACCAACCTACAATCCAAAATGTCTTAAGATCTCACTAAAGACCTTAGGGTGCTCCTGCACCATCCTCTCCCTACAAAAAGAAAGTCAAGGTACCTATGATGTCAGGAACTCCTCACTGATTATATGCTTCTTGAAGTCACTCTCAGCTATCCAAGTGGCCTCTGAATCTGGTTGATTTCTCCACTTTACTAGATTCTCCATATAGACTTTGTGCCTTGTCTTCTTCTTCACCCTTGATTCCAATATCTTCTCCACTTGTGGCTTGACTTGTTCCAAAGTCTTGAACTCTCCCATGTCCTTATGCACCTCTATACTGTACTACAACTCATCCATCTCTTGAACCTTATACTTGATCAAATCTTTCACATTGAAGATTGGAGAAATTGACATCTCCTTGGGCAACTCCACCTTATAAGCGTTAGACCCATACTTAGCCAATATATTGCAAGGTCCAATTCTTTTCATCTTTAGCTTACTAGGCATCCCCTTTTGTAGTCTTTCCTTATTCAGGAACACCATTACTAACTCTCCCTCTTCAAACTGCAAATCTCTTCTTCCCTCATCTCTTTTTTCCTTCAACTTTTGATTGGCCTCCATTAAGGTCCTCTTTACCTGTTCATGGATTTCCCTTATTGATTGGGCGAAGTCATCAGCATGCCCACTAACTCCCTCATATCCTTTGAGGTCTCTGAGCTCCATCACACCCCTTGGATGTGCCCCATACATAATTTCAAATGGACTTTTGCTTGTAGTCCTATTTGTGCTATCATTATAGGAAAATTATGCCTGTGGAATAACTTGCTCCCATCCTTGTCCATATTCCTTTGTCAGGCATCTAAGCAAGTTCCCAAGAACTCTATTGATCACTTCAGTCTACCCATCTGTTTGAGGATGATAGGTAGATCCATGAGACAAATTTTTGTCTAGTCTCTTCCATAGGGTCTTCCAAAAGTGACCCATGAACTTCACATCCCTATCTGCAACAATGCTCATTGGTAGGCCATGAATCCTAGACAATATGGCTGGCATCATGTGTTGTTTTGCATGGTATGAAGTGGCTCATTTTTCTAAACTTGTCTACCACTACAAATACACTATCTAAACTAGTTGGATTCCTAGGTAACCCCACTATGAAATTGATACTTATGCACTCCCAAGGTCTACTTGGGATGGGTAATGGCCCGTAAAGTCCTGCATTTAATGAAGTGTCTTTATCCTTCTGACATATGCCACACTGCTCCACATATCTTCTCACTTCCTTCTGCATCTTTTGCCACCAATAGAACATTTCCACTAGGTCTAATGCCTTATTTATTCCAAAGTGTCCACTTAGATTCCTATTATGTTTCTCCTGAATGAGGTTCTCCCTCATTGAGACTTTTGGAACACAAAGTTTCTTGCCTTTGAATAGAAACCCATCCTGCAATGTATATTCTGCAAACTCACTATGAAAATGATTCTCAAAATTATGACACACTTTATACACCTCTGAGAAATCTGAATCTCCCTCATATAGGTCCTTGAAACCTTCAACTCCTGTACTTTGCAACTAAATCTCTTGGATGGTGAGTAGTTTCCTACTAAGGGCATCTGCAAATTTGTTTTGCACCCCCTTCTTATGCTTTATAGTGAAGGTATATGACTGTAGGAACTCCATCCACTTTATGTGCCTCAAGCTAAGCATGTCTTGAGTGTTTATGTAACTCAATGCTTGGTTATCTGTAAAGACAACAAACTCTTTAGGTAATAGATAATGCCTCCACTTCTTTAAGGCTTGCATAAGAGAATATAGCTCAAATTCATAGGAAGAGTACCTAGACTTAGCCTCATTTATTCTTTCACTGAAAAAGGCCACAGGCCTTCCTTCTTGGCTTAGGATAGCTCCTACTGCAATGCTAGTTGCATAACACTCAACAATGAATGGTTTGTCAAAACTATGTAAAAACAATATAGGCTAAGTAGCCACTTCCTTCTTTAACCTCTCAAAACCCTCATTAGCTGCCTTTGTCCACACAAAATTTGTTTTCAGTCCTCCTTTTATAGTCTCTAGCACTGGAGCACAAATCTCACTGAACCTCCTAATTAACTTCCTATAGAATTGGGCTAACCCATGGAAGCTCCTAACTTTTGTCCCTGTCTTAGGAGTAGGCTAGTTCAAGATAGCCTCTACTTTCTCTTTATCCATTTTCAAGTCACCCTTAGAAACTACAAAGCCAAGGTAGACTAATTCTTCTTTCATGAACTCACTCTTCTCAAGGTTTATAGTGAGTTTCTCCTCCTGCAACTTCTTCAACACTAACTCTAATTGTTTCATATGATCCTCTTTAGTTTTACTGAATATGAGGATGTCATCTAAATAGACAACTAAAAAAACTCCTATATAGTCCTTTAATACTTCATTCATTACCCTCATTAAGGTGATTGGTGCATTGGTAAGCCCAAAGGGCATCACTAACCATTCATACAACCCCTATGTAGTCTTAAATGAAGACTTCCACTCATCACCCTCTTTCATCCTAATTTGATAGTACCCACTCTTTAAATCAATTTTAGAGAAGTAATTAGCACACCCCAAGCAATCCATCAAGTCTTCTATTCTAGGAATTGGAAATCTATACCTGATAGTTATCCTATTTATTTTCCTAGAATCAGTACACATCCTCCACTTACCTCCTTTCTTAGGAGCCAACACCACTGGGAAAGCACAAGGGCTGATGTTTTTCCTAATCAATCCTTGATCCAAAAACCCTTTCACCTGCCTGGCTATCTCCTTTTTTTCTCTGGTGTCATCTTGTATTCATCTTTGTTTGGCAAAGATGCTCCTGGCATGACGTCAATCTAATGACTTGTCTCCCTCTTTGGTGGTAGTGAAGCTGGTGTACCCTCACAAATTATTTCTTTGAACTGATCCAACAATTCTCTCACCTCTTTTGGCATAGGTTCTTGCTTATGAGTCTCCTCCTCCTTTGTCTTTAAAAATATTGCATAGCCAACTTCTTCATCCTTCATATCCCTTAGGAATTCTTTTCCATTCATCAACATGGCACTGGATTCTACCGTCTCCACTATGTCCTCTTCTATCAAAGACTGGATTTTGAAAGTTACCCCATTTTTCTTGAAGAAGTACTTGTTATCCTTCCCATTATGGATAGCTTCTCTTTCATACTGCCATGGTCTGCCAAACAACAGATGGTAAGCATCCATTGGAAGCACATCACATAGTATGCTATCTTGATACTTCCTAATGGCAAATTCTACCCACATTTGTTCATTCACCAAGATGTTTTGACCCTTATTCAACCATGTAACTTTATAGGGACACACATGTGGGATTTTGGTGAGTTTCAACTTCTCTACTGCCTCCTGAGATATGACATTATATGTTGACCCTGAATCAATGATCACCTTGCACACTTTTCCCAATATGTTTCACTTCACTTTGAAAAGAGCCCTCCTCTGCTTGTGCTCATCTTTGGTGGGTGTCTTGATTAGGATCCTTCTCAACATGAGGTGTTCTCCTTTCTCAGAATCTAGACTCACCTCTGATTTTTTAGAGAAATATTCTTCTTGGACATAATCTATCTTCTTCTCCCCTTGTGAGTATGTTGGTTTATCTAGACACCTATATGCAGGATGCCCCAACTGTCCACAATTTTAACATTTCATGGAATAAAAGTGAGAGATTCTCCCAAAACCTCCTGATCTTCCTCTCCCACTGTTATAGGAACTTCTTCCTCTGTTATTGTATCCACCTCTACTTCTTATTTCTTGTCCTTGCTCTAAATATCTAGAGTCCCTTTTTCCTCTACTATCACTACCTCTTCCACTTGAACCTCCTTTATGGCCACCTCTATTGTCTCTACCCATTCCTCTATTTCTAGAACTAGAATCTTGTTTCTTTTTTAATTTCTCTTCCACTTTCAAAGCCATTTGAAAACAACTATGAATGGAAGTCAGGGTAAAGAGACTAAGTTCTTCTTGAATGTTCCACCTTAATCTATTAAGGTATCTTTCAACTTTGATGCTCTCTATCTCCCAAATTCTTGATCTAAGACAAATTTTTTGAAACTCTTCTGTATAGGCTAGCACATCTAGGTCTTTTTGCCTAAGGTTCTGCTTCTTCTTATGTAGTTAAATGTCATATTCTTTTGGAAGGTAATTCTCCTTCACCTTTGAAACCATTGTCTTCCAATTTGATATGGGCTTATTTCCCTCTTTCTCTCTTTCTTCTTGCAAGAACTTCCACCATGTAAGTGCTTTCCCTCTTAGCCTTGATTTGGCTATCTTCACCTTTTGGGCTTCTATAATCCCATCACCCTCAAAGTGATTCTCCATCCCTTCAAGCCATTCCATAATTATTTTAGTGTCCATCTTACTAGAGAATATTGGTATTCCTTCTAGAGCCTTCCCACTCAGTGCCTTGAGTGCTTTGAGGAATGGTTCCTCAGGTAGAAGAGGATCGGGCTCTGGTTCTATTTCTTCTTCTACTAGTTTCTTTCCTTTGTCTATTCCTTAATACATTTCTCCTCTCAACTTGTTGGCTGTCTCTACAACCTCTACCATCTTAATCTTCATTTCCTCCATTTCTTCTTCAAGAAGCCTGTTCTTGATTTCTTTCTCTGACTAATCCTTGGCCAACTTTGCATTGGTCACCATGATGTTCTCACCTATGGATTTACTCCACTCTGTCATGCACTAACTTCCACTCTCAAGCCTTTCAATGACTCTGATACCAATTTGATAGGGAGATCCTCTCCTAGAGCCCTCAAGCTCTCTCCAATACCTTCAATGGTCTTCTTTAGGGTCTCTTTTCTCTACCCTAACTATAGGATTCTTCCCCAATACCCTAACTCCCTAGGAACTTCCCACCAACTTCAAACTCTTCCCTATTCTCTTCTCCATAGATTTCTTCCATTCATGGCTTCACTAGCCTTCTATCACTCCAATGGTGAAAAATCCTTAAGGATTGGTTTACCAACTCCCCTTAGGTCTAATCCAACTTCTATGGATTCAATTTTTTGAATCTTGCAACCATTTTCCAATCGAGTTCCAAGAATCAAGTCTATTAGGCCTTGTAGCCATTTTAGGCCAATTAGCCCTCCTAATCACTAAAAATGTGATTTTCCTACCAAACCCCCTTAACAACCCTAGAAAAAAATTTCATATTCTTTGTGTTTTTTTCTTCCCCTTTAGTATTTTCTAGGTCTCTGGTCTCAACTCTATCCGTACAGTGGACTTTTACCAAACCTCTAAAAACAAGGGTTTCTAGGGCATGAAGACTGGTCTAGTTTCTTGATCTTCTTCTACTGATCTAATGAGCTCCTAAAAACTCCTCCTTCCATAAAAATGTCTTAACCTCATGCCCCTACACTCTCCTATCACTGATTGGCACATACCAATCATCTTGTAACCTCCATTGTTGTTGCACTTCTCAGTAACCCTAGCCAGAATAGCTAGTACTCACCTAGGGCCTAATTGTTTTCAAGCTTCCCCTGCACACACACACTCCAAAATCCATATGTAAAAATTATATACAAGAATCTAATGGATTCCAAGTGGTAATGGATTTTGAACCACGGGAACACCAAAGAAACCCATTCTTTGCATAACTGGACCAAAACTGGCCAGTGAACTTACAAAATGCAATAATTTAAACAAAGCTTAACTAGAAAGTACAATCTACAAAAATAATTCCACAAAGATCTTAGGAACTAAATTTCATACACTATCCATTCATTAATTCAATCCATTCAATCCAATAAAGTGGTGGATGATGGCTCTGTAACTTAATTACACTGTAAATTGCTTCTTCTCAAACACTAGTCTATACACAATCACAACTAACTGTCAGATTAGGGTTGGAAACACCTTATATACCTCTATCCCACATGTTT
>MU226453.1:2291163-2303675 GCA_018584345.1 Thuja plicata
AGTAGTCTTGGGATCCTTTTATAGCACAAGGATACAACAAGCTACAGACATACTGGAAGAATTATACAACTGCGTGTAACAAAATTCTGCAACCGAACATAGGTGGCAGCTAATTAACAAGGTTTGTTTTTCGTGGCTTAACCATATCTGATCCATCCTTTTTGCTTCCCATCTATTCTTCTTTGATGGTAGGCCTGTCAAAAGGAAACAGCTTCCACCCACCTGGTATTCGTGGCAGCTCTGGCCTCAGACACATATTTTACCATGTCTCTTTCTGTTCTGCAGAATGCTATGCTCTGTTTTTTGTTTCTTCATTTCTAGAAAGATCCTTACGAGTGAGCGACGCACTCCTACTTTTCACTTGGTTGCATACTCACCATCCTTTTATGCTCTTCTTTTTTCCTTCTGCGAGTGAGCAATGACCAAATCTTTAGCTTCATTTCATGTCTGTCACGTACTCGCACTCTTTTTATGCTCTACTTTTTGGTTCACGCGAGTGAGCGATGCTTCATTCACTGATAGCTCGTCGCACACCTGCGAGCTCAACTTTTCATTTTACCTGAGTCTAGGCGACTGAGCGACAATGCCTTTTATCCTTCAGCTATTCCCTAATCGCACACTCGCTGACTTGAAAATTTCACTTTTGGATCTGAGCGGGTGAGCGATGATTCATTCCTTTACTGACTGCTTTTTCTAATCGCACACTCATGAACTCAAAAATTTCACTTTATACCAGACTGTGAGTGCGCGACTGCTTCATTTTTCCCTTAGTCGCTCGGTCGCGAGCTCTTTTCTTTCCACTTCTGTTGATCGGCGACTGAGCGATGCTTTTCATCTTCTGGCTTGTCGCATCCTCGTGAGCTATTTTTTTCTTTTACCTTCATTGATCGGCGAGTGTGCGACATCCTTCATTTTTCACTCATCGCACACCCGCAAGCTATCATCTCATTTCTTTTGAATCTGGACGACTGAGCGACAATGATTCCTTTACTGCATACTCTAACTCATCGCACACTCGCTATCCTTTTACTCCTGCTTTCATCTAATGGGCGAGTGAGCGATGCACTTTGTTCTTTGATTAGTCACAACCTCGCAAGCTCAAAAACTTTACTTCATACCTGACTGCGAGTGCGCGACGTCTTTCTTCTTTTAGCTCATCGCACACTCGCGAGCTCTTTTTCTTTCCTCTCTGTTGATCGGAGACTAAGCGATGCTTTTTTCTGTTGGCTCGTCACACACTCGCGATTTAAAATTTCACCACCTCACAGCATCAGCGAGTGAGCAATGCATTTGACTGATCTCCTTTGTCGCTCGGTCGCAGACTGTTATGAATGTTGAAAATGACCTGTGCGACTGAGCGATGGCATCTTCACATTAACACTCCACCTCTTCGCCGTGCACTCGCACTGCAAAAGACAAGCAAGTTAAAACATGAGCGAGTGAGTGACCTTCATGACATGAGCTCATCGCACACTCACCGACCTTGGATACTGACATAAAATTTTGATGCGGGTATGCGACTACTTCAATTTTAGACATGACTCACTCAGTCGCGGAGCATGAGATAGACAGAATGATTTAACAGTGACTGCACGATATATAACCTTTTTCAACTTGTCGCTGACTTGCAAACTTGCAGCTTGACCTCAATAAGGCATTGTGACTGCACAATTAACCCTTTTAAAATATAAGACCCGCTCACTCGCAGACAAATGATAACTTGACATGAACTCATCATGACTAGGCGATGATCTATTATTGCAGCTCGTCGCCAACTCGCACAACTTAAGGACCTGACAAAAATACCGACGTGATAGAGCGATAAAGGTAAAACATGAATTCAAAAAGGAATTAACTTCTTTTACGCGGCAAAGGACAAAATTTGAAACCAAGAAAGCCCGGGAAAAGCTAAAAGACCAAAAAAATTAAATTTTTTACAGGGCAGTGCTAACAGTACCTATGTTATCTGTAAGTGTAGGAACTGTTCTTTCAATTTATCAACCATCTGCTTATATGGTGTCAATTTGTCATCTTTTTTTTGATACTCATCTAGGACTTGTTTGATGATGAGTTGGGAGTCGCCAAAGACCTGTATATCTGTGATGTTCCATTCTATGGCCATGCGAAGTCCTGCAATTAGTGCTTCATATTTTGCAATGTTGTTTATGCAGGGAAATCCCAATTTGAATGACATGGGGATGTAGTCACCTTGAGGTGTGACAAAAAGTATTCTTGCCCCTGCGTCATGAGTTGTGTAGGACCCATAAAAGTAGAGTTGCCATGTTGGTTGTTCTTCTATCATGTACAAATGCTCATTTGGAAATTCTGTGACCAAAGGATATGCATCTACCAATGGTGCTTTGGCTAGCTGATCGGCAATGATTTACCCTTTAATGGCTTTTATGTCGACATACTGAATATCAAATTCACTTAGCAACATAACCCATTTTTCCATTCAACCTGTAAGTGTAGTCCTGGAGAGTAGGTACTTGAGAGGATCCACCATTGAAATGAGCTTGGTTGTGTGACTAAGAATGTAGTGGAAAAATTTTTGAGTGGCGAAGACCACAGCCAGACATGCTTTTTCCATAGGAGAATAATTGAGCTCATAACCCACTAAGGTTTGACTGATATAATAAATAGCTCTTTCTTTGCCTTCGTCATTCAATTGAGCAAGGAGTGCCCCCAGTTCTATTGTAGTAGCAAAAATGTATAGGATGAGTGGTCGACCAAGTACAAGTGGTACCAAGATGGGTGGATTAGCCAAGTATTCTTTGATTTTTTCAAAACTCTTCTGACATTGAGGATCCCACTTAAATGTGTTGTCTTTTTGCAGAAGATGAGTGAATGGTTGGCATTTGTCTGCTAGTTGAGAAATGAAATGGTGCACTGATTGTAGCTTTCCTTGGAGGATGCATAGCTGTCAGAGTGTTTTTGGTGGAGGCATCTCTATGATAGCTTATACTTTATTTGGATCAATTTCAATATATCATCTGGATACAATAAACCCCAACAGTTTTCCTGATGTGACTCCAAAAACACATTTATTAGGGTTGAGCATTAAGTAGTAGTGTCTAATTCTATCAAAGACACATTCTATAACATCTAGGTGATCTTCCCTTTTACTGATTTTGCCAAGATATTGTCCACATAGTCCTCAAGGATCTTGTGAATCATGTCATGAAAAATGATAGTCATGGCTCTTTGATAGGTTTCCCCAGCGTTCTTTAAGCCAAAAAGCATCATGTTATAGCATAAGGTGCCCCAGGGGGTTGTGAATGATGTCTTATGCTGATCTTCCTTTGCAATGCGGATCTAATTATATCTGAAAAAGTCATCCATGAGTGACAACATCTCATGTCTTGTTGTGAGATGCACAATCATGTTTATGTTTGGTAAGGGGAAATCATCCTTGGGACATGCCTTATTGAGATCTCTAAAATCTATACATATCTTGATTGATTTATCAGGCTTAGAGATGGGCACCATATTAGAGATCTAGTCAGAATATTCAATGGGGCGGATGATCTTGGCTTGGAGTAACTTTTCTAGCTCCGCTTTGACAAGTAGTGCCACTTTAGGGTGCATCTTTCTAAGCTTTTGCTTGAAAGGTTTGATGTTCGGGTCCACTGCTAAATGGTGAATTACCAAGTTGGGATCTAACCCCGACATGTGGGAGTAAGACCATGTGAACTTGTTGATGGATTCCTTTAATAAAGTGACAAGATCACTTTCTTCTGCTTCAGTCAGAGATGCTGCTATGTATGTGATGGTGGGATTTTCTTTGGTACCCAGGTTGATAGGTTTTGCTTCTTCAATGAGAATTGATGACTATTTAGGCATGTAATCTTAGATAAGAGGAAGAGGAGAATCTTCATCCTCTGACACCTCAAAGAGGTTTTCACCAGGAGATACACCCTTTATTTTTACTTTTTTATGATCAGATAGCGCCCCAGAGGGGTTTTCTCTAGGGGATCATTTTTTCTCTTTTTTAGTTTTGTTTTCTATTTCATATTTGTGGCTAAAGTTCTCCTCTTCCCCAAAGTATGCCTTTGGGTCCAATTTGTAGACATATGCCAAGTCTCACCCCCAGTCACTGCTTTTCTCAATTGCTCCCATAAAGCTTAGGAATGCGTCCTCACTTTGGAACTCATCAATGTGTACAACACTTGGTTGGTCCCAGTCTATGAGTTTAGGATGGTGGAGGGGAAGGTCAATGAAGAGGATGGAAATTTGTTGTAGGATAGCATTGCCCAGGAAGGTTTCATTGTTGAAAACATCATCATAAGCTCTCACAACTTTCTCTTTTGGGATATCTTCGATGTCAGCAATTTTTCCCAGGGATGGACAATAGGAAAAGATGTTTTCATTGGTGTCCGCATTCATGTTAGAGCCCATGCCAAGGCCCAGGTGCTTTTGTAGTTGGGTCAGTATAATAGGATCTTTTGTTCCTTGCTCTTCATAACCAAGGCCACCTCCTTAATAGTTCCATTTTTTCATCACCAGTTTGTGCATTGCGGGGTACTTATCTTTGAAGTAATTGAGGCAACTTGTGTCCTTGGGTGGTGGATATTTATATAGCCATTGGTTGATGTTTGGTGCCATTTCCTAGCTATTCAAAGTACCTTTTGATAAAAAAGTGGTAGACCCAAATTGTAGTGCCTTGGTTGTCTCTGATTTTGTTTTGCTTAGAAGAGGCTGGCGGCCTTGAGTGTGAGGATCAATTGGCAGTGCTCCAACTGCGAAGGCATCAGATAAAGTGTACTCACCACAACCTTTGTTGTTGATCTTGACCATGGACAAGGTGGAGGAGAGGATTGTTTTTGGGTCTGAATGGGTTTAAGATAAGCTGGCGATAGAGGTGCCAATATCAATCCTGGGACAGTGATTGGAATGTGGAAAGGATATTTAAAATGCATTGCAATATGTGAAGGGCTTGGGATCTGCGTGGATGGTGATCTCAGTGCCTTTATATGGGAATTTGATGCACTGATGGTAGGTGGATGGGATGGCTTGCATAGAATGAATCCATGGGTGTCCAAGGAGAATGTTGAAGGAAAGGTCAAGATCAACAACATGACATAATGTATCCTGGATAACTGGGCCCTCTTGAATGGGCAATGATATGGTGCCTTCAAAATTACGCTCCAAATTATCATATGCTTTTATTATGATGACTTCATTTTTTATATCAGCTTCAGTGCAACCCAACAATTTTATGAATTTTAAAGTGCATAGATTTAAGGTCAATCCATTATCTATCATGAACCATTTGATGGCAAAATATTTAACCATAACAGCAATACGGAGTGGGAGATTATGATCGATTTCTTCAAAGGGTACATCTATTGGTCTAAAGGAGACCCCACAAGATGCAAACATGTGTCCGACAAGGTTTTGAATTCAGTGAGGTTGATGTCGCTGGGAACACGAGATTCTTGCAAGGCTTTATTAAGGATCTCTTGATAAGTGGGTGATGTGCGGAGAAGATCCAGGATAGAAATTTGGGCTGGGGTATTCCCTAGGTGTTTCAAAATGTTATATTGGGTCCTAGTAGATGTGGCAGGACTAGCACCTATGACTTTTATCCTACCTCTACGAGTGGTGATGGCGCATTGGTTATCAGCACCCTTGACATGGATGACATTGACGGAGGAGTGGACTTGGGATATGCAGCCGATGAGATTATCGTAGTTGATATATGCATTTGTATAATATTTTTGTCAGTTTTTTCTTCTTGTTTACCCTTCCCCTGATCAGAGGACTGGGTAGGATTGCCTGGGCCTGTACCTGAAGTGTGTTTAGGGAATGCATTTTGATAAATTTTAAAGCCTGCGTTTGGCGATGATTGGGCAGGAGAATCAACTTCAATCTCCTTATGGTCAATAAGATCCTGGATATAGTGTTTCAGCTCCATGCATTTGAGAGTGGTGTGTCCCTTAACATAGTGGTATTCACAGTACTCGTTATCTTTATACCAAGTTGGCTTAGGAGTTGAGTCATCAAATGGCTGTGTTTTAGGATACACGACTTGGTTATCTTGGACCAGCTTGTAGAAGATGACGTCTATAGGTTCACCCAAAGGGGTAAACATGCGTTGTGGCATATTCAAAGTGTGAGGTCTTTGTTTTCCCTATGAGACTGATATAGCATTAGTCTGATTCATAGGACCCTGATAGTTGTGTTGATATGATGTCCCTGGAGGGGGATAGATAGTCGTGCCTTGAGGGAACATGTTTTTCTGGTAAGTTGGGTAGGAATACATAGGATTGGGCTATTGATACATGGGAGGAGGTTGAGGGTACATTAGTGGTGCTTGTTGATAACTCTAGGTAGGTGCATTAGGACTAGCTACCACAAATTGAACGTGTTTGGTGTCAGTGGCTCCATCTATTACCACATTTTTATTCTTGTTCCAATATTGTGATTGATCATTGTTATGTTTGTCAAGCTGGGATTCTTTGTAGTGCTTGATGGTACCCTATTCTACAAGACCTCATTCAAGATCCATACCTTTGATTCTGATGTCGTGATAAGTTTGTATACAATTCATGCGCATGTGATAGGCAAGCTTAGGATGAAGGTTGTTAATGAAGATTTTGGTAAGATGTTGCTCTGGGGGTTGGTAAGACAACCTTGTAGTCAGCCCTTGCCAGTGCTGAAGATAATTAGCCAGGCTCTCTCCTCCCTTTTGTTTGGAATTGCATAAGTCAAGGAGTGAGAGTTCATTTTTGACATTATGTGCATATTGGGCCACAAACTTTTTAGATAATTCAGCGAAAGTAGAGACTGTGCCATAAGGAATTTTGTAGAACCACTCAAGAGAGGTTCCTCCTAAGATTTTAGGAAATATTCTCATGAGGAAATCATTGCTATAGGCCACTTCTTGGCAGGCCATGTAGAATTCTTTCACATGACTCACAGGATCTCCCTTCCCCCAATATTTATCAAATTTGGGTGTTTCAAAATGCTTGGGGAAGGGTATGACGGTGATAGATCAATCAAATGGATAAGGACATACCTATTCAAACTTAAATGTTTTAGCCATGTCCCAGCCTTTAGCTCCTTGAGAACATTCTTCATTTCCTCCCATTCTTGATTGATTTGTTGAGGAGGATTGTTAATCATGATTGCATGGTTTCCTTGAACCTGATATGGATCAAATGGTGAGTATGGAGGATTCTGTGGGGGATATTGTGGTGTTTGGTATGATGGTTTATAGTCAATGTGTATGGGCTGTTGTGGTGGAAGTTGTGGTTGAGGTGAATATTGTAGTGGAGGAGGTGTCAGCACTTGATAAGATTGTTGCAACTGCTAGAAATATGCTTGTATTTGTTGTGGTGTTGGATAGGTGGGATGAGCCTGTTGCGCACCTATATAGGATGGAGGATAGGTGTTTTACAGTGCAATACCCATAGTGAGAACTTGTTGTGGAGGTTGAACTATTTGTGAATGAGTTTTTTGTTGTTGTATGGGTTCGATGAAAGGATTGGCAAACTGTTGTAGTGGTTGTGCCATGAGGGGATTTTCCCCCTCCGTTTGTGGTTTTGGATGTTGTGTAGTTTGGATAGTGGGTTTTTCAGTGAAGAAGGGGTTGATTGGTTGTTGTTTCCCTTGAGATGTGAATGGATTGGTGATTTGATGTTGTTGGATAGGTTGGTGTTCTTGTTATTGTTGGATAGGTTGTTGTTGTTGTTGTTGTTGGGTAGGTTGATGTTGTTGTTGTTGTTGGATAGGTTGTTGTTGCTATTTTTGTTGGATAGGTTGGGTGGTAATTTGGGATACGATGAAGGGATTGTGGATGGTTACAGTGTGGGGAGATTTGGGTTGAACAATGTTTGAGGTAGAACTACTGGCATTCATTGTGATTGTGTTGCTGGTGGAGCGGGAAAAGTGGACCCTTGCGGAAATAAGGGTTGGTTGTAGGTGTTGGTAGGTGGCATGCTTGTGGTGAAGAAAGGTGGAATAGGCATGGAGACTTGGGTGCTTTGATGCTGTGAACTAGTTGTTGCATTTTGACTGGGCTGAGTAGGAATAGGTGGAATGATGGTTTGCTATGTGCTAACTGGTGGTGGTGGAAATTTTGCAATGAATGTTGGGATTGCTTGCAAAAGAGGAGCGACTGTGGCTTGTGGAGGTGCTTGCATAGTGATAGGGGGTATTGTTTGCACTGCTAATGTGGCATCAGGAGGTAGGGCTCTTGAGGTAGGTGAGGGTGTTGTGTGCATGATGGAAGGTGGAATGGAGGGATGAACTACTTTTGCAATAAGAGTTCCCACTTGTAAGGCTCTTTGTAGTGGATCACAAACTTTGTTTCTAGTGGGATAAGGATGTTCCCCTGGAAGTTCCATAGGTTGTGTAACAAGTGTAGGTATAATCCAAGGTAGGAGTTGAAGTCCTTGTTGTTGGACATCCAAGACTACCTGGTTGTTGTTGCAACTACTCATGGAATTTACCATGTGAACATGTGTTGGATGGTTGATAAATGTTTCCATGGTACTCAGAGTGGGAGTTTCATTAGTGTCTACCCAGATATGTTCAATTTGATCATTGGTCTAAGGTGCATAAGTAACCATGGCATTGGTGTTGTCATTCATAGGATTAGATGAGCTAGCAGCAAGATTAGGATCCATGTTCTTCCTCTTCTTAGTGGCTCATGTGATAGGTGGCATGAAATGACTATCCTAAAGGAATATGAGATGCAAGATGTATGCAAGGATGCACCTAGGAAACTAAGGCTGATGATACTAGGATTAGGATGTGTTCAAGATGATGGATGTGCTTCTATGGATTAAGGATGACTTGATGTATGCAAGGATCAAGGGTTGCTTTCCCTAGTGTAGGTTCAAGTGGATATGATTGTCTACCTAATACAAACTTGTGGTCTTCGGCGGACGAGATTCTTTGCTAATGTGAACCAACCTTTTGATCAAGGTGATGAGGTTGCAAAAGACAAAGGGGATTATCCTAAAATACTGCTTAGTTTAAGGACATTCAAAGATGGGATTTGATTAAGATGTAGGTTTTTTTAGCAACTCAAAAGGGTATGCAATACCATGTGAGGGGTGTGATCAAGGATGCTTTGGATGATGATTAGGATGATGCTAGGCTGATTAGGATTGATTTGATTAATGCAAGATTATGCTAGGATGAGTGTGTGATGTGTTCCTAAAGATGACAACCTAATAAGGGAGGTCCTAAAGTGCAAACTAAGTGAGCTTAAGATGAGGAGGAACTTGTGTTTGTTGTGGTAAACTGACTAGACATATTGTTCAAATCCAACAAAATTAGACTTTAGATGATATTTGCCCATGAAACAAGCAACCTTGCTTTTGTAGATCACTTTGTTGAATTCTTCTCATTTATGAATCTCTTGTTTGACGGAATCAATAATGTGTTGGTACTTGGTAGCCTCTCAAGTTGTGTTTTTTTGTTCTCTTTGCACGGGTGGTAACGAATTTTTCACCTTCTTATGTTTCTTGGAATTGGTCATGTCCTATAAGTAAATCTGATCTTGGATAAATAGTTGGAGGTTTTTAGGACATATCTCATAAAAGACCAATTTTTTTGAAAAAAGGACGTTGTCTTGATAGTCTGGCAAAAGCTTGATCTTGTTCTGATTTTTCAATAGATTTGTTCCATGGCAAGAACCAATTTCAACATAATCAAACTGGAAAATAACAAGCATGTGTCTAAAAACAATCTAACAATGGACAAAGCAACCTTGAAGGATACAAGCACGTGACAAATTTGAATGTTGGATATTCTGTCTATGTTTTGGATTTGTCAATGTTCTTCAAGCACTTCAAGCACAAAATCTACCTAAGGAATTGGCATAGCATGAAAATACTTGCTCGTAAGCTTAGGCACACACATAAGAGCTAATCAGAATATGGCCATCACCAAGCACACAATGGCTCCAGTCATGATGTCATATTATCTGGTTCCAAACGCTCAGGGTGGCACGAATGTAAGAGTGATCTTGGGGAAGTTACTATCTTCCTTGCACAAGCATTATCACCTTTTGGGGGTGTTTTGGGTAGCTTCTAAGCCTAGAGTGTTTAGTATGGTTCTCCGTTCGATTGTATCCTCTATGTCTGTGCAAGCATGATTCAGGTGTATAGCCCCATAGAGCGTCTTGACAAAAGGGGTCACGTAAACGTGATTGAGACCGCGAGGCCACACTTAAGTTATACGAGAGCCAAGTATAAGCTCAAATGCCAACTGACTCCCAAGGCTTTAACACCAAGCAGTAAATTTGATTAACATGAGTTAGAGTGATGTGGCTTACACCTCGTTCTCATGTGGGTCATTCCCAAGAGATTTTTTCCTCAACCGGTAGGCCCATCTAAAGGATTCATAGTAAATTGGATTGGCGACAAAAAGGAATCTAAATTTATAATTTTCCCACAAGGGGAAAAGAGCATACTCTCCTATCCAGTATCATTTTCTCCACAAGCACGCAAGACAAGTTTATTCTTTCCCAAAAGATTCAATTATTTAACACTAAGTAAGTGTGTCTAGGTTTTTTATCTTCCCAAAAGGGAAGAGAGCATAATCCCCTAACACTCACTTAGGATTAGACAAGAAAATCTAACTAATTAGTCTAGGTGCCTAAAAAATATTAACACAAACAATGATCATTTGATCGATGTAGATCTGAGGCAACCTGCAATACAAACGTGAGTAGTCTTAAGATTGCGTATTTGACAAGCAGTGTTGCAAAACAACTGATTAGTAATTTCAAGTTTGGCCTTTGACAAGCGTTGAACACAAGAGAACCACTTAACAGTTGTTAGTACATGATAAATCCAATTTTGACAAAGCGCAGACATCGGTTTAGGGTGCAGACGCTGATTCTGGTTTTTGCCTAAAAGTGACAGAAAGCAAAAAATAGGCTAAAAACATAGAAAAAACCATAGAGTGGCTATACCAGTCAGATATGCTAATTTACAGAGCACAGACGCCGGCTATGTGTAGACACCAATTTGTGAATTGTAGACATTGGTTCATGAACTAGTATTTTCATAGACATCATTGTACCTGCAAGTGCAAAAAGATAGCAAGAGGTAGCAAACAAAGTTAATTTTTCTCCTTTCTAGTCTTTAATCAGATCAAATTTATCCATTTCAGACTTTCCAAATATTAAAGAGCTAGTGTGTTTTTAAGAAATCTTCAAGATTTGTTCACTTTTAATGAATTTTTAGCATTATGACACCTTGTGAAAGTGGATCTCTGATAAAAAACAAAATGCTAAAACACTAAAAGCCGTGAAAAAGATAGTGAATCTCAAAAACCGAAAAGTCAAGTTTGGAAAGTCTAAAAATAACAGTGCCAAGCGTAAATGAAAGTGCAGGTCACAGACGCTAGTTTAGCGTAGACGTCAGATGATGGTGTAGTGAGAACCGGTGTTTGTGCAAATGCATCTGCGTGAAACGCAGACCCTGATCCACGTTCTTGGCAAAATTTGAAAGAAATAAAGATAAGAAGTTAGAATTTTTAGGGACATGGGTCCCACCGGGTGTGCCAGAAATTGTACGAGGAATTATTCAATTTGTTGGGAGCAAGATCAAACATAAAAATATTAGTGGGTTAGCACATCCATTCAAAATCACATGAAAAACCAAGCAAGCAACAAAGAACTCAACATAACATCAGATTGAGCTAAAAATAAGTAACCATGCACCCTATTTTACTCATTTTGATTTTCTCTTCTAGATAGGATGTAGGTGTACTCTCTCAAACACACAAGAATTCAATTGATCCCAATGGCAATGCAACTATGGAATGCAGGCTTGGAGTCAAAGACGAAATTCAAGAACTAGTATGGAAAACTAGTCTTAAATCCTTCCCATAAGATGATGCTCAAATTGATATGCAAGCTATAAGATTAAAAGCTATGATTCAAGAACTATGCTATGAGATGAGAACCATGATTCATTTAAACCAAAAAGAACCTAGCATGTAATATCTAAGTAATTTAAGCATGAACTAATAGCATATGAAAACATGAAATCAAAAGATATGAACTTCTAAATGCAAAATAACATGATAACAATGCAAAATTGAGAGATGAAAATATGAGAGGAGAAGGCCTCTATTTATAGAAATTTTGGAGAGAGAAAGAGTCTTGGATGAAGTGGCACCTATGTGGTATCCACATAAGAGCCACATAAGGGACACATAGACTTGAAAAGATGGCCAATTTTGAGTCAAAATTGGCATTTAAGATTGAGTAGCTCAATATTTCAAAAGGGGAGACAAAGTTGTAAGAAGGAATTAAAGAGGAATGGGTGCCCATTTTGGAGAGAATTTCCCCTTGTGGGTGAGCATTCCATTAGCTTAAAAAGGTTAGGAATCACCCATTAAGCATGGTTAAAGGACTGTTAGGTGGGGAAGTATACTTAGGAAATGAGGTGATGGGAGTAGGGTAGGAATAGGGTAGGCTTTAGGGTAGGATTAATAGGTTCCTAGCTAGGATTTAGGGTATTATTCAAATCAAATTTGAATAA
>MU226453.1:2303736-2334143 GCA_018584345.1 Thuja plicata
TAAAATACATTAGAATAGTATTTAAACTATTAGCAAATGAAACTATTTAATTGATTGAATTAAATAGTTAGAGGAATAAGAGGGAAAATAATATTAATAATAATATTAATATTTTTGGACGTCTACAGAAACAAACATACCTTTCATTGGGAAGATTGGATTTTTTTCTATATTCAGGTATTGTCAAATGGTCAGAAATTTTTAGACTACGGTGAGCTTATCGCAGAGAGATTACATGAAGCATTGGTGAATTTCACTAGTATGAGAGGTTTTTATATGTCTTCCTTTATTTTTTATCTTTTAGCCTCTACCAGGGAATGGAATATCTTTCCCGCATGAACCTTTAGTTCTAGGAATGAAAATTTATGATTACTACCCTCTCCTAATATTACAGAGGTGTTCAGAGAATTTTAGCAGAGTAAATGATGTGTTCCTAGTCTGGTTAGTCTTCGAACTGCAAGGAAGATTGAACAAGAGGTTGTCTGAAGAAGCAATTCAATTGATTAATACATAAGGTATTTACTTTATACAATTCCCCAGAGTCACATATATAAGGGTAGGCGGATTTAAATAGGAACCCTTAAATCTTTTGAGCTATGTGTAGGATAATATAGTCCTTACAAAAGTGTGCTGACAATTAGCACTCATTGATAAAAGCTTAAAAGGTAATAATTATTCAGGCATTACCTTTCCTGTAGAAATCAGGCATTATTTCTGCAAAATTAGTTCAGATGCCCTGAATTTGGTGGAAAAGATTAAAAAGTTGAATCTCAAGACTTATGTTGCTTGTCCCAAATTCGATAGTAAAAACTTTGCACAATCTTACCTAAGAATGAAAGAAGCTTTCACTCATATTATCCAATTAGAATACTATTGGTAAGATTATGAAGATGAGTTTGAAGTGCGAAAAAGAGTATGGTCTCATTTCACATTAAGACAAATTGTTAGTATGAGGCTTCCCGTCGATATCAAGGGTGTTGAGGAAAAGGATGGAGAAGAAGTGTTGAATTCAGTATTCCTGAATAGAGTACAAGAAGAACCTATATTTGATATTGACTGGAGTAGGAAAGAGGAAGATATCATACACACTAGAACATTCAATATGATACGGAGAATAAAGAGGTGGTTCCGAGAAAAGAGATTGGGAAAAATATGGATAAGAGAGATTGAGGCCTGTGTAGAACCTCAAGGTGCACTACTCCCCTAGGATAAGAATGTTTCTCCTAATATCCATGTCTATCTTAATCTTGTAGATACAATTGTTTCTAGAAAAATCCCACCAAAGAAGGTCAAATCAGAATTCGTAGTTCCCACCTCTGCAAGAACTACACGTTCAAGGAGAAAAAGATTAAAGAAGGCTTTAGCTAGCAAGGAGGTCATTGAATTTTATTTAGTAGAGGAGGTCCTAGAAACTATGGAAGATCAAACACTTGATATCCTGGAAAAAGACAATATAAAAATAGGAGGAGAACCAAAAGATATGCATGTTGTTGATGACACTTTGGAAGTTGATTTAACCATACTAGAAACTCCTTCTGCTAAGAATCCTTCAAGTACACCCAATTGGCTCTAGTCCTCCATCAACAAAAATTTGAATGTAATGCCCATCTCACTATCAGATAGTGATATGGTAAGTAAGTGTCTGGGAAAGGAAGTGAAAGTTAAGAAACCCAAAACTGAAGAAATGGTTGATATTGATACCAAAATAGGAAGATGGTTTGCAGATGTATCAATTCCAATGACTGAAAAGAACTCTGATGAAGTGACGACTGAAGATTTCAAAATAGAAAGGATCAACCTTTGGATGGCCACTCAAGCTACAAATGTTAAACATCTAGAGTCTTCCATAAAGAAGATAATCACTATAACTTGGAAGGATGAGAAGGATAAAAGAGACATGATGTAACCCCTCAAACAAATGGAAAAGTACATCCACTCCATCCATAACTTAGCTCATGCCTACACCACAAATTTCTCTGACATTTGATCCCAAATCACCTGATAGTCAACAAATGAAAGAGCAAATCCATCACAATAGATCAATTGTTGAGGGTTATGCTATTTGGTTAGATTTGGTGGTCAATATAAGGACAAAATACATTGATTCTATGAGCCAACCTTATGAAGAAGTCATTGCCTCAAGGGGTAGTTTGGAAGCAAAAGTAGCTAAATAGGACAAAGAAAAATCTTAGTGGATAGCCATGATGGATCAAATGGTAGAAGATCAAATGTATGGCATAATGAAATTTCTAGCTAAGACGCATGTTCTAGGGTTTGATGATGAAATCCTTTTATTCACAAGAACATTTAGAATGGAGAAACTCAATCATAAATTAAGGGATAGAAGAATCTTCCAAGCTCCTTAAAGAGCTCATTTATGTAGCTAGTGTGATGTGCAATGATCTCATATATATTGAGGTTTGATTATTCAAGGAGGATGGAAAATAGTGCAGAAGCTAGAATAAATGACTCAAGTCTTCAGAGAAAGAATGCAAGAATTTAAAAAGATCAAATCGGTGATAGCAGAATAATTCTTTCAAGTGGCTAAAATAGAGTCTATGTTGATTGTTTTCTTTGATCATCTAAAGATGTATAATGATAAAGTGACACTAGTACAAAAGGAGAATAAGTTTTGGAAACAAAGGATTACACATATAAAACTTCCCAATCACCAGTTGGTGGTGAAAATTCTCTTCTTAACACTCTGAATGGAGACAACAATAGGGAAAGCCCTCATCAGTTGCAACCCTATCACAGCCTGAACATGGTCTATGATGTTAGCTTTAGAATAACCATTCATGGTTATTTCTTTTTCTTTTGCTTAATTTTTTGCTAATGAACCCTGTTAGCACTATAAAAATTTGGAATAAATTTGGTCTAAATATTGAAAAATCCTGCTATGTCTTGTAAAGTTTTAAACCCTAGTTTCAAATTTATAGTCGTTGGTCAAAAAATCCCTAAACCCTTCATGCCTTGTTATAATTTTGAGTTACTTTTTCTGAGCCACTTAAGTTTTCATTTTGTCATGTGCTTGGTCAAAGAAAATTCTTTTTATTGGTCTTTACCTTGTCACGTGATCTTAGAAGGATATGGAATACGCTCTTTATGTATCAAGATTAAAAATACATCATTGATCTTGTTTTAGATCCTATGGCTTGCGCATAATCTCAAAGCAAACTCAGAGTTAAACTTTTCAATCAGCGACCTCGAGACTCAGTTAGTTGCAAAATCTCTAGATTGACCAAAGTGTAAAGGAAAGGTTATTTTTTCTATTCAGTTGTGAGATCTCCAAATGGTTTCATGGTTAAGTTAAAGATCTCAAGATTGTGCGAGAATCGTTAGTGCAGATGAAATCTTGTGGTTGGCATGTAATCTCACAATGAAACGATCAAGTACCAATATGTTCTAAGATTTAACACAAACCGTTGATGCAAATGAAGATCTAGGGCTGGCGCATGATATCACAAAGAATTGGGCAAGTACAAATATATTATGAGATTCAATGTGGTTCATTAATGTGGATCATGATCGTGTGCTTGGTGTGAAATCTCAGAAAAAACTCAAGGTTTGAGGAATGATCTTGCGACTAGGAGATCTCTTTATTTGTGTGATCTCACAATGGACCAGAGTTCAAGCATGGTTAGTTTTAGGTTAAGTCAAACAAAGTACATGTTTATCTAGAGATTTAGCATAGGCCATTGATTGAGTTTTATTTTTGACATGATCTGATGGACTATGCATGATCTCGTAATATAACCTGAGTTAGTGAAAATTTTCAGCAACTTTGAGTTTCCCACAGTTGTACAATATCCAGATAAACTTGAGTCAAGATAGAGTTAAAAGATGGGTTGATAAGGGAAAGATCTAAACTTTTGGTATGATTTCTAATCTTGTGGATGGCACTAAGTCTCTGAATAAACTCTATGGTTAAGAAAAATTTTTGCGACTTGGCGATTATCTTCAATCGCGTAATCTCAGAATGAACAAAGGTTATGATCAAGTCAAGTAAAGTTAAAAGTGGGCCAGCCAAGATCAAATCTAATTCATTGATTCAGTGAAGATCTTGTGGTGTGTGCTTAATCTTGGAATGTTATTGAAGTTAAAGGATTTGTTCAATGACTCAGAGATTACACAGTCGTGCAATCTCCAAATAAACCTAAGGTAAAGCTCAAGTCAAGTCAGGTTTACTTCGAGATTCAAATTTGATCATTGATGTATGTTAAGATCAAGTGCCTATGAAAAATCTCTAGATGGTTTTAATAAGTACAAAATGATTCAGCGATCTAGTGCGGACCGTTGATTCAAGGTGAGATTTTGTGGTGTGCACTTAATCTCACAATGTGACTAGAGTTAGCCGATGCATTCAACGACTTGGAGATAAGAAGAAATAAGCTAACCAGAGTTCAAGGATAGTTCAAAGTAGGGTAAGGGCTGAGGTCAGAGATAAAGTAAAGATAAAAAAAGTTAAGAAATATTGTGTGTCTGGCGTAAAGCCTCAAAGACAAAGAGATCGAGATCTATACTTTGAGGCATTGTGCATGTGTACCACCTATCCAAGATCATATCTAAAAGCCCAGGTAACCTAAAAGGATCTATGGCTCTATTTTAAAATGATATCAAGTTTAAATCTAGATGGTAGATGGATAATTTTGTGCCAAGTGTAGCCGTTGCAACCATTTTTCAAAATTTTAAAGCCTTTCTCAGGGTTTTCAAGTGGTGTTTCATGTCATCTTGTTGCAGAACATTAAATAGGTAAATTTGATCTTCTGGGCTATATTTTTACACATGTTGGATTTCGTATGGAGGAGAGAGTGTTGTTTTTAAGACATTTATTATAGAGATTATCTTCTTAGGGTTTATATTAGCTTGTAAAACAGTATTTAAACCTTGGGCTTATCATGTTCTGTTCTTCGCCATAAATAAGGAGTGGTCTCAGAGATTTATAATGCAGATTGGATAAGATTTTCAAGAACTTGAGCTTCCCATAAAAGGTAGTTGACTTCCTACGATCTAAAGGGTAACAGTTCCTGAAATAATTAATACAAACAAGACATTCCATTTATTATTCCTGTTGCAGGGTATTGTTCTTTAGTTTCCCAAAAATTTGGTGGCTAGATCAGATTTCTTACTGACTAGAGGATGGAATGTTTTACCAGAATGGATGATAGAGATGCTTGATAGTTGAAATGATTTAATATTCTCTATCATGTTATATTTTAATATTTTTAACCCTAACCCTAATTAGATATGAATCTTTTTGTAGTACTTGTTTCTATAAAAGGACTTCCAGGATCATTTTGTAGGTATGGGAATTGTATGCCACAAAAGCTAGTTCTGTATATTTTGATCAAGTTTATGAGTGGCCTCTTTGGATCTGATTGCATATGTTCTTAATGCTTTAATATCATTATATGTCTTTATTTTCCTGTGATTTGAATGATTTGAATGAATAGTTGTCTTTGTTTCCAGTTTTTATACTCATTTGGATCGGTTGTTAAGGACATTCCAGTTCATCACTTTGTAAGGCAGAGTGTCAAACTGTTTTAAGGTTTTTTTCAAGGAGAGAATTAAATCCTTAAGATAGTTTCAATGAGTGGGAGATTGAAATAGATTTGATAGCTATTTCTTCTTTTTTGAGAAGTATGAATGGATTATGTAAGGCAAAGTCTAATTCAGTAATCATTTACAGGATTTGCATTTGATGTATCTTTGATGTTAAAGGTCTTTACATATTGAATTAATCTATGCCCATTGGATAAGGGACTGGTCTGATGTGTTAGGTTGTGTGGTTCCTATCAAATCTATATACAAACTGTTACTATTTTCATTTTATGTTATATTAAGCCCGCCTATTGAAAACTACTACATCTTTAGGGCAGTAAATAGGTCAGCCTTTCCTGAGTTTGGAACTCAAAAAGAATGATCAGAATCCTTATTTCACTAGTATTTTCTCTTATCAAGTTCATAGTCTGGCTTGTGAAGCTCTGCATTAAATTGGTTGTTAACATTTGTAGGATTTGTTATCAACTGTTGCAGTAAAAGGTAGGAGCAGATCATTGTGAAAAGATTAATCCACTGCATGATTTATTGAAGAACAGTAAATCAAGTTTGGTACACCCACCTGATCCTATGGACATCAAAGAGAAGGAGGATTTAATCCTCATTCATTGGACTTTTTTCTTGACTTAATCATAATTTGGGTTTTAAAAGAGTCAAGCATTGTTGCTATATAGGATTCTGCAAGAAAAATCTCCAACAAACCCAAGAAATTTTTACTTTGTACTCCTTGGTGGAGTTAGTTTTAAAACTTAAAATCTTTTGATGGTTATGCCCATTGGGCTATATATATGGATTAATATTACTCAATTAGGGTGGGTGAATTTTTAATAAATTGGTATTTATTAGTAGTTCTATTTTCAGTAAGAAACACTTAAGAGATTTCTCTAGATATGAACAAGTTAATCTGATGGTTAATGAAGGAATGATTACAGCTCTAAATGTGTTCTTTTTGAGTACATGATTGTTTCTTTTGTTGGAGTTCATTTCTTATGGTAATGATACTTTGTTTCATTCTCAAATGGAAGATCTAGTTAAGTGGAAAATCTCTTAATTCTTTTCTTTTGAGTGAATTATGACAGGCGTATTGTCTTGATCAAGTAATTGTCTCTAGAATGTACATTTATATGCAAGTTCATGTCATGCTTATGGAATGAATTCTAGTGCCTTCTAATACTTTATGGTTAAAATTATTATCAGCAATTACATTGTTGAATTTGATGCACTAAATTGATAAATTATTTTAGAGGGAGTTGTACCTTTATGCAGAGGGAAAATCCTTAAGGTTTTCCCAACTGTTGATTAGAAGATTCATTCTCTAATAGAAGGGTTACATAGAGTCAAATTAATTTAAATTTATTATAAAATTTGAAAAGGAAAACTCTATTAATGATGCACGCATGTTCTGAGTTGGTCTCTGTTGCTCGGGTTTTTGTTGCTTGGGCATGCTTGTTTCGAGTTCATTTTCTGTCGCTCAGGTTTTGTTTCCTGTTGCTCTGGGTGTTCTTTGCTCAAGTCACTCTATTGCTTGATCATCCTTTGCCCGAGTTTTTTATTCTGGAGTTGGATCTGGTGGTCAAATTCTTCAATGAATTTTGATTGTGGCATTAATGGTGGATCTCATTGGGGATTGTGTGGACCTAAATTTGGGTCAGGAGATTCTCCAATGTTTTTATTGTAGGTCGACCTAATTGGTTTCCTTTGTATTTAAGTTGTATTTTGTTCTTATTCTTGGGCATCAGATTGGAGGGATCAGATCAAAGTGTTGGATTTGAGAATTATCTAGATGAAGATTTGTATGTCTTGTAGAAGATCTGTAGTAGATCTGGAGTTCTATCTTTGTTTTTGGTCGTAACCGGGAAGGCCTTACAGCTCGGCATGTTGAATGTAATTGATATCTGAGATAATATATATGTAAATTTTGATTATATTCTTGTGTATTTGGTTGTTTCCACTGTTATGGTTATTTTCTGCAAGTTTGGATAATCCTTCATTGGATCCTCCATCCTTGACTACACCAGGTGGTATCAAAGTTGAGTTTCAATCACTGAAGGAGTTAGGTTTCCAATTACTATAATTTTTTGGAGCAAAGATACCTCCAAAGAAAATTTGTGAGATCACAAATGAATAACCTAAGGAGGAATTCAACCTTGATGATTTTCAAGCTTTATAGAAGCAGGTGCAAGATTTGCAAGAATATTTGCAAAGAAACAATGCATCTAGAGAAAACTAAAGTAATGGTGAAGACTCTGAAGAAGAAGATCATTTCAAAGAAGCTATAGAAGATGTTAAAGACCCTGAAGAGGCTAGATTTCTGAGAGCTGTGTCTAAAATTGGGAAAATACCTAAGATTGAATTTTCTACATTTGTTGGAAGCCTTAGGCCAAAAGATTTTATCGATTGGATTAATGAGATGGATGAATACTTTGAGTATGAAGAAGTAAAAGATCCTTATAGAGTTCCATTTGCAAAGACAAAGATGAAAGGTCATACAAACATATGGTGGAGAGAAGTTCAATTGGAGAGAAATTGGAGAGGTAAAGACAAGATCATCAGATGGAAAAGAATGGTTGAAAAGCTGAAGAAGCAATTCATCCCAGTGGATTATGAATTGGAGATATTCAAAAAGATGAAATGTTTGAGGCAGACAAAAAAATTGGTGCAAGAGTATACCGAGGATTTTTATAGGATTCTGATTAGGACTGCACATTCAGAAGCTGAAAAGGAGAAAGTTGCTAGGTATATCTGAACCACCTCACAATAGGTGTGGAATAATCATGCTCAAGGCCTTTCTTAGGAATGGTTTATTCAATCTAAGGAATACTTCTCTTGTTATGAGGTGCATTTAACTTTTCAACCCAGGGATGTATACTTGAAATGGTCAGCATGATATGTGCACTAGGTTCCTTAAGGAGTCATTCTGCTTATGCTGCAGGAAGGCAAAAATGCATAAAAGAAACCTACACTAGTGCTGCAGGAAAAGAATACATTTATCTCCTTACTGAAATGAATGCTATAAATTGCAAACTCTACTTAAACCTATACTTCAGCCTAGAACATCCATTATAACTATTCTTGTAGATGCTGCAAGAACATTCACAAGGTATGATGCTGCAGGAAGAAATTGTAACTTCTATCTGAAATACTGGAAATGCTAGAAATGTTGGAAATGAAATCTATTCTATTCTAACCTATTCCACCTCCCAAGCGGGCCCCCATGGTCAGTTTCTTCTAATCTATTAACATAGAACGTAAACCAAGAATTACTTCATTGTATTTCAAAAACTCATCACATAGCAACAATACATGAAACTTGAAATAGATTATTGTAAGATACAACAGTTTTCTTCCAAAAACTTTTTTCTCTAACTTTCCTATCTAACTTCAAACTATCGGTCCAATCCCTATATATAGAGGATCAAACACTTATTACCAAATAGAAAAGAAACTATCTTGCTGAAAACATGTCAGAGAAGAAGATGGAAATGCAACAGCCCGCGGTGTGGGTAATAAAGCTCGGGTGACCAGTTCAACATAATAAAGTGTAGAGGGAATATAGGAACACTACATCCCCACGTCCTGGAATAATGGCTCCAGTCACTTTCTCTCCTATCAAGTTAGTTATGATGTGAAAATATTCATGCAAAAAGCTTAATCAAATTAAATCCAGATATTAGAACATATATTCTGATGGTTTTATGAAATACTGCACTATATGTATAATATTAGCAAAATATGTCACAAACATCTACCCATGGTTTATCAGTTCTATCTGGACTTTATCACAAGGAATGACTGGCTAGGATCTCAAATGTTTTGTCAGAAACTAGAACAGAGTATTTAAAATTATACAAAATAAAGGCAATAATTTGGCCTTATCATCTGCCCCTTGGTTAATCAAATGCTTGTCCTCAAGCATTGCATCTTTTAGAAATTGACCTAAAGTCACCAACTTTAGTTCTTCCTCACCTCTGGCTTTTGAAGGAGTAGTAGAATCCTCTTGTTCTTTCCCACACTTCCCTATTGTGATCCTCCTGCAGTCTGTCAAGTTTGGCAGTGTTGATGTCATACAAGGGCCAAACGAGCATGGGCGGATGCATTGTGAGTGGACACCAGAGCTCCTACTTGATTTTCCTACCCAGCCCTATGTATTTTGGTGCTTGGTGTATAGCTTCTTCAAGGTTAATGGGGTTGTGTGGTTCTGACCTTTTGAATGCCTCTGATAATCTACCCCATCTACTTTTGGCACTGATTAAGGCTCTTTGGAAGACAAAATAAGACATGTTGTCATATTCTGCATACACATCTGCTCTGAGTTTAAAAATTTTATCTCTGATTTCCTTTTTAATATTCCCATATGTCAGTCTGAACCAATCCCTCAGGAATACTTCTGGTTGACTTCTCTCTACTCTTAATGGTAGGGGTTCCATTTTCTCAAGTTCTCTGTAATTCTCCAATTGTCTATCATAGTTAGCCTCATTGTGCATCCAAGACATCAGGGCCCTTAGGTGTATATCCCCTATGTAAGATAGGGGGTTCCATTTAGTCTCTGTAGGGATGATGAAATTATGCACATACAACTCACAGAGTAGGTTTTTTTGCCAAGATGGAAGTGTCTGGTATAAACCATAGAATTCCTGGGCTGATTTCAACTCTGTGTTTACATCTTTGAGGGTCATCATAAACTAAAATAGGAGGAATTGTTCTTTTAGATAGATGGTATAGACCCTAGGTGGAGGTCTACAAGCAATTATCTGGTCAATTAGCTTAAGGGCATGTTCCATTCTCTATTTCTTTCTTGCCAACTGATCTTTTAATTCTACAAATTCCTCTCCTTATTCTGCTATTACTTTCTGCAATTTCTTTTTCTCTTCTCCCCATAGAGTGGTTTTTAGCACATGCTTATTATATAATTGGAAGAGAAGCATTTAGAGAGTAATCAGACCACTATTTTCATCTTGGTTATTCTTCTTCCTTTGTTCTCTCTATAACTACTCTAAGAATTTTATTAACCAAGTTTGCTTATAGGAAACTAAAGCATTTCTTGTGCAAGCTAGCTGGTGAGTTATAAGGGTTTCTTTCTCATAGGTTGGAACATCCTGATGACTAACTCCTGGGTCATTTTGACATACATTTGGCTCAGCTTCACACCCCTCGTCCAGATTTTGAGGAATGTCTGGAATCTCAAACTGGCTAGGAGAATCATCCGAAACAATATGAATAGGAGTTTCCTCCTCAAATTGTTTGGGGGAAGCGGTCTGAATTTTGGTGGGTGCTCTAGGAGTCTGCCCTCTCATCCTAGAAATTCTTGTTATAGGGATTTCCTCAACCTCTATGGCCTTTTTTCTTACTAACCCTTTTTGTTTTCTCTGCTGCAGGAGTAGAGGCTGCAGGAATAGACTTCATTTTCTTCTTTCTTGAGACTTGAGGGTTTCATGGCTCGGCTAAAGGAACTGAAGTTTCTCCTACTAACTTTAATTTTCCTTTTATTCGGGTGGAAATAGGTATATTTATCATGTGAGCAGGTAAAGGCACATTTTCTTGTAAATTTTTAGTTTTTGCCCCTTGGGTACTTTGCTCAGCAACTGGGTCAGGGAAAACTGCATTATCTTGGCTAATTTGCACATTAGGGACAATTTGAGGCTAAAGGGTTTTATGATGGACAAACTCTACCCATGCCATAGGGGAGGCATCCCTAAGAGATCTTTCTATGAGTAATTTAATTAGGGAATGGTGAGTAACAGAGTTGTCTTTCCCTTTTTGGGTTTCTTCGGCACTAATGCACAGCATATTAAACAAAAAAATTGGGTGCATTCATTGGGATATTATGTCGTACATAACTAAGAAGCTTAAAATGATGTGCAAGCAAATTAGAGAATCATCCTTCACAGGTGAAATACCTAATAATGTGCATAGCCAAGTCCTGATATGGTGGAGGAATGGACATCCTTTTGCATCCCTATTTAGTGATTTCCAATGGAGGGTCTCCTGGTAGGGTGAACTGAGCCCTGGCTGACCTGGCATCGTGCGCATTGGGGTAGTGTTCCCCTGCTGCTTGCAAACTGGTTAATTTTTTTATTCACTCCTCTGTTGCAACAACTTTCAACCCCCATACCATCGCTTGGCCTTCATCAAATGTGTTTGCAAATTCTGTTGTTGCTTCCTCATCAAACTCCGTCAATTTTAAGAAATATCTTAGCCATCTGCAGGCATTAAATCTTCTTGTTGCCTCAACGTCAGATAGTAAAATACCATGAACCATTGTTCATGCTGCTGCAATTGGCCCCCCATTTGTGCTTACCAAATTCAACCTCTGCTTTGTTCTTGATAATTACCTTCTTCTCTTTTGAATTTCATACTACCTCTTTTAAAACCACAGACCCCCTTTCACATTCTTCTGGTATTCTTGATATGAACAATAATAATGTACTTTAATAGAATGAATTATAGATATTCATGCGAGAGCAAGAGTTATGTCATGGTTTTAATACTAGGTCACATCTAGTCTGACAGTTAGGGGTTTATTCAGAATAAAGGTATGACACTTGACACTTGTGTGATGCGGTAGCTGGATTTTAATTAAGACAATGCTGAAGTACAGATTTGTGGATCTTAATGAGTAAATAGAAATTACATTTTAAGAATTGGCACACTTCGCTGCCCCCTACAAAATATTGACAAGTGTCCTCACTTGTCAGACTTGGAAGAAGGTACAGAACTGGATTAAGGCGGCAACAATACATTTATTGCAGTATTCGATATAACTAACAAAATATATGCGCTAAAAATGGAAATAAATTTGAAAATCTCATACCTGTTAATTGATCATCGCACGTGCCAGGAAATATTGGTGAGAGTGGAATGATGGCATCGGCGGTCAGCATGCGTCAGTGCATGATCTCTTTATTGAAAGCATAGAAATATGATGACATGGAAGGTGGGTGGATGGAAGATTAAGAAATCAAATGGGTTGAGAAAGAAGAATGTAGAAAGTGAATGGAGAATTTGAACTTTATGTAAACATAAAGTTCTAATTATGGTCATGCTTTGAAGGAATTCTTATTGAAGAGCTGCAGGAAGAAGGTTGACACCCTCTACTATAGGAAGTGTTACCTGTTGATCCTTTAAAATTGGCTAGTTGAATTGTTGCAGGAAGCCTTCTTTCATCTGTGGCTGGTGATACAATTTTAGCCTATGTCCATTGACTAGTAGCTTGAAGTGTACAGGGTCAATTGTGGTCAACTAGACTACTCCATTTGTAAATACATGGCTTATTTCATATGGACCCAGCCATTGTGTCTGCAGCTTGCCTGGTATCTCTTGGAATCTGGAATCATATAACAATGCCCAATCTCCAACTTTTAACTGCTTACTCTTAATATGGGTATCATGCCACTATTTTCTTTACTTTTGGACAATTTATGTGCACTACAGGGCAGACTTGCGCATTTCATCCAAAGAATTAAGATGCAGTAAGTGCTCTCTCTGTGCTGCAGGAAGATCAATATTTAACTCCAGCATTGTTCTTAATGTTTTGTGTTCAAATTCAATCAGTAGCATTGTTGTTTTACTATATAACAGTTCAAATAGAGTGAACCCTGTAGTGGTCTTCCCTGTTGTTCTATATGCCTAGACAGCTTCTGATAGTTTGCTGCTCCAATCTCGGTGATGCAAAGGAACTATCTTTGTTAAGATTGCTTCTATTTCCCAATTTGTTACTTCTTCTTGTCCATTGGCTTGGGGGTGATAGGGGCTTGATTTATGATGTCTAATATTATATTCCTTCATGAGCTCTGTTGTCAGATTGGAAGTTAATTGGGTACCGTGATTAGTAACAAGTTCTCTTGGCACACCATATCTAGTAAAAATTTCTTCATATAGAAATTCAACAACTTTATGATCTCTGGCATACTTCATTACTCTGACTTCGACCCATTTGGTCAGGTAATCTGTGCACACCAGAATGTATGACTTCCCATTGGATGGAGGGTCTATTGGGCCAATAAATTCCATGCCCCATTTATCAAATGGTGTTACCACCACCTATGGGTTTAAGGGAATTTCATCTGATCTTGTTGGTTGGCCCATTCTTTGACAGTTGTCACATGTCCTTGTATAACTTGCTGCATCTTTGTGAAGTGTAGGCCAGTAGTAGCCAGTTGTTAAAATCTTCTGTGTTGTTCTTTTGGCTGCAAAGTGCCCTCCATGTGGTTCATTATGACATGCATGAAGAATGTCATATGTCTCATCTTCTCTCACACATCTCCTCATGACTTGGTCAGGTCCAGTGTAAATAATGTGCTATCAATCCAAGAGAAATGCAAGCTTTTCTCTACAAGCAACTTCTTATCCTTATAAGAGAAATGTGTTGGCATTTTGTTAGCTGCTAGGTAATTAGCTATATCAACATACCATGGATTCTGGATAGTAATATGAAATAAATATTCATCTGGAAATGCATCATCTATCAAAGTAGTATCTTCTTTAGCATAATGAATTCTGGATAGATTATCAGCTACCACGTTTGCTTTCCCTGGCTTATCAATGATTGTTATATCAAATTCCTGCAAAAGAAGAAGCCATCTTGCTAACCAGCCTGTGATGGAAGGTTTGTTCATGAGATACTTAATTGTTGCATGGTCAGTAAGAACAAAGATAGGATAACCAGTCACATAATGGCAAAATTTGTTCAGAGCATAAACTACTGCTAGCAATTTTTTTTAGTCACTGTATAGTTTAACTATGGTCCATGTAGACTCTTACTGATATAATAGATTGCATTTTCAAAGTTTTTAGACTTTTGTCCTAAGACAGCACCTGTCGCATAGTCTGAAGCATCTGTATGTACGTGAAATGGAAAAGTCCAGTTAGAACCCCTAAGTTCTGGTGCAGTTGTCAAAAGTGACTTGAGCTGCAGGAAGGATTCATCACATTCTTTTTTCCAAGCAAATTCAGCTTCTTTGATAAGTAAGTTGTACAGAGGACTAGCTATTTGAGTAAAGTTCTAGATAAACCTCCTATAATAGCCAGCGTGACCTAGGAAAGATCTGACTTCTTTTTGCTTAATAGGAATAGGGAGTGTGAGAATTACCTCTATCTTCACAAGGTCTACCTGGATTCCAGCTTCGGAGATAAAATGTCCCAACACCACTCCTTCCTGCACCATTAGAAATCACTTTTCACTATTGAGAGATAGGTTATGTTCCTCGCATCTAATTATTACTTTCTCCAAGTTCTTCAAAGCTTCTTCAAATGTGACACCAAATGTAGTGAAGTCGTCCATGTATATTTCCATGCAATCATGTGATATACCAGCAAAGATGTTGATCACAGCTCTCTGAAAGGTAGAAGGTGCATTGCATAATCCAAATGGTAATACTGAATAGGCATATGTGCCCCAAGGGCATGTGAATGTGGTCTTTTCTTGATCTTCAGGGGAAATTCTTATCTGATTGTAACCACTGTATCCATCTAGAAAGGAAAAATATTTCTTTCCAGCCAAATTATCCAAGACCTGGTCAATAAAAGGTAAAGGAAAGTGGTCCTTCTTTGTAGCATTATTTAATTCCCTCTAATCCACACATATCCACCACTTACCTCCTTTCTTAGGTACAATGACCAATGGTGATATCCACTTGCTATCAGAGATTGGATAGATGAATCCAACATCCAACAACTTCTGTAACTCAGTTTTAACTATTTCTCTTAGTGTTGGATTTATTCTCCTATGTGGTTGACAAAGTGGCAAGCTTCCATCACTGATGTAGATTTTGTGGGTGCAAAGTTTTGGGTTTAGTCCCTCCATATCTCCATATCCCATGCAAAGGCTTTTTCATTCTGACTGAGGAGCTTGGTTAACAATGCCAACTGTGATTGGGATAGCTTGTTGTTTACATCCAAGTTACGACCAGAGGAAACTTCCAATGTTGTTGTTAGCTCTGCCATTAACACTTTAGGAACTGGACTTCTTGCTATTTCACTTGTCAGTATTTGATCAATCATTTTAGGGGTTGCTAGAGATATACAGTCCTCATAGGTACATAGTTGTAAAATAGAACTTTCTGAAACATCTTTAGCCATAATAAATTCATTGCTAAGAATGCTCTGTATCACATCATCTTCCTCTTGCATCTTTAGAAAAGATTGCCTATGCAACATCATGAGCTGGGCTACTAAATTCATCTCTTCCTCCTCATCTCCTAAGTCTGGCCAAATAGGTTCTCCTAAGTCTGGCTGGGGTTGGGCAAGAGGATATAGGGCTAGCTTCCTTATGGCTTGACCATTTGAAATTTTCATACTGCCTAATCTGCAATTAATTTTGGCATCAATGGTGCCTAACCAGGGTCTTCCCAAGATTACAGGATAGCCAGCAAAGTTTACTTTAGGTGATAGGATAAGATAATCAGCAGGATACTCCCATGAATCTAAGGTTACTATCACATCTTCTATGAGACCCTCTAGAAAAAAAGTTGAACTATCAGCAAGTTGTAACATTATGGCTATTTTTCTTAAGCCTTCTATGCTTAGCCTATGCATTGTATCTTTAGTCATCACATTTATTGCTGCTCTTAAATCAACTAGAGCATTTTTCACAGTCTGTCCATTTATTATCAGGTCAACTATTGGACTGCCAGGATCTAAATACTTTGGTATTACCACCTTTCCTAACATGATATATGTTAATTTCCCTATAACATGTACTATTTGAGGGTCTTTCTTCTTCCATCCCAGCTTTTTAAGGCATGCTTCCTTAATAGCCTTTCCATAAAGAGGTATATCTTTGATAGCTTGGAACAGAGGGATTTGAATGTTCATATTTTTTAGCTGCTCAATAATATCAAATGTTTCTTTCTCTTGGGGTATAGGTTTTTCTTTGTTTAGCCTATGTGGAAAGGGTGGATTTGGAGTGTGGACAGTAGTTCTTCTAGGTATATCAGTTTGTTGGCTGGTATTTGGCAGTGTGGCTTCTAGAAGTAATGCTGCAGGAGTGTCTGCAACTTCCATAATAATAGGATATTCAGGTGTAGCAAGTGTGGTACCGGACCTCAAATGGATATCATCTATCTCTAATGAATAATTAGGGCATTGCTGAGTGTTAGTGGTGTACGTTTGCTACTGTTGTTGTTTGTTTTTTGGATTTGGCTGTGGTTGAGCAGGCAATTAGGTTGGCTTTGGATTAGCATTAGTTGCTGCAGGAGGTGGCATTATTGGAGGTGGTTGCACTGGAGGTGGTAATTGTGGACAGCCAGAATTTTGGTTAGGCCACTATGGAGGCCCCCTCCATTGAGTAGTTTGCTGCCAATTTCCTTGCGGTGGTTGCCATTGATTCTGCTGATTTGGCCACTGGTTATTTTGCTGATTTTGCCATTGGTTATTTTGCGGATTTTGCCACTGATTATTTTGTGGGTTTTTCCATTGGTTATTTTTCTAGTTAGGCCATTGGTTATTTTGTGGGTTTTTCCATTGGTTATTCTGCTAGTTTGGCCACTGGGGTTGAGAGTAATGAGAAGTGTTCTGATAATTTTGGTTTTGCCGCTGATTATTGTTAAAATTTGAAAATTGTAGAGGATCTTGTGGCATACCATGTCGTGAAGCCCATGGTCAATGTTGAGAAATAAAGAACACTTGATTATTGTCTCCTATCTTCATGTAGTCAGTTGGCAAATGTTGATTTCTCAGGTTGGCTACCAGCTTACCTCTGCAGTCTTTCTTCTATTTGTGGCAATGTGGACAGTACTCAGCCAATTGTGATTTATCTTTTGCATGCTTCTTCTTGGCAGTCATTATGTCAAGATGTGTAGCTACATCATTTATAATATCTTACTTCAAATCCGTGAGCAAATTAGATATCTCCAGCTTTGAAACGCCCGAACCAATCCCTTTTGTGACTGTGGGCCGGTATCCTCTGCCTTTCTTCACAGTTGACCTTGAGTAGTTGAGATAGATTTTGTTGAGGTCATCCCAAGAGGATTGGGATATATCTCCACCATCCATCAAGTCTAATGCTTCCAGATAGTTGTCATTTACCCCTCTCAAAAAGACTAACTTTTTGTGAATCCTCTGCCAGTACATGTTGGGGATTCTTCTGCATTTTGTACAAAAAATGTGAAACATAATCCTCCAATGTTTCATCTTCCTTTTGAGACATCCTAAAGATATCATCTCCTTTTGGGTCACTGCCTTTGCAATAATCTTTATATTTCTATAGAAACAACGTCTGCATCTCATCCCAGGTACCTACTACATTGGCTCCTAAGCCCATGAACCATCATAATGTTGACTCTTTCAGTGTCGTAGGAAACAACTTGAGCTTATGGGCATCGGTATTATAGTCAAAGCTTTGATAGAGTATGTCAAACTCAAACAAGAAAGTGTCAGGATCCTCCGTTATAAGACCATAAAACTTTAGAAGAGCATCTGTGGGTATATTTTTGAGATTAGAATTATTTATAAGGCTTGGGAGAGAAAATGGGAAAGTAGGGTGTGCCATTACTAGAGGTATTTGATTATGGGGTTGCTGCTGGAAAGGAGCATTAGCTACTAGATTGTTAACAATAGGTGGATTTGGGCTAGAATTATCTAGAAAGCAGACCAATATTTTTGCAAAAGGTTGGAAGCTGCTTATATCAAGTGGTTCTACTCTGGAGGAAGATGCTACAGGAAAGTCGAGGCTTGTGTCTTCAAAGGGTAACTCAACTTCTTCAACTTCCTTGTTCAAATTAGCAGACTCTGCTGGGAGAAATCTGTCATATTCATCTTGTTGCCTTTCTCTTCGATGCATGAAATTGAGTTCTTCATGCTTGTAAAGCAATTTTTAGGGATAAAAATCTAAAAACTAATCTAGGAATGAAAAAATGACTCACAAATGTTCCTAGCTTGACACCATCCCCGGCAACGGCGCCAAAAATGAACCGCCTCACAATAGGTGTGGAATAATCATGCTCAAGGCCTTTCTTAGGAATGGTTTATTCAATCTAAGGAATACTTCTCCCATTATGAGGTGCATTTAACTTTTCAATCCAGGGATGTATACTTGAAATGGTCAGCACGATATGTGCACTAGGTTCCTTAAGGAGTCATTTTGCTTATGCTGCAGGAAGGCAAAAATGCATAAAAGAAACCTACACTAGTGCTACAGGAAAAGAATACATTTATCTCCTTACTGAAATGGATGCTAAAAATTGCAAACTCTACTTAAACCTATACTTCAGCCTAGAACATCCATTATAACTATTCTTGCAGATGTTGCAGGAACATTTACAAGGTACGATGCTGCAGGAAGAAATTATAACTTCTATCTGAAATACTGAAAATGCTAGAAATGCTGGAAATAAAATCTATTCTATTCTAACCTATTCCACCTTCCAAGTGGGCCCCCTTGGTTTTTTTTTGCTAATCTATTAACATAGAACGTAAACCAAGAATTACTTCATTGTATTTCAAAAACTCATCACATAGAAACAATACATGAAACTTGAAATAGATTACTGTAAGATACAATAGTTTTCTTCCAAAAAATTCTTTCTCTAACTTTCCTATCTAACTTCAAACTATTGGTCCAATCCCTATATATAGAGGATTGAACACTTATTACAAAATAGAAAAGAAACTATCTTGTTGAAAACATGCCGGAGAAGAAGATGGAAATGCAACAACTCGCGGTGTGGGTAATAAAGCTCGGGCCACCAGTTCAACATAATAAAGTGCAGAGGGAATATAGGAACACTACATCCCCATGTCTTGGAATAATGGCTCCTCCATTGTAGCAGTCATGTTTCCTAGTGCTGTGATGATCACTCTGTCATAGCTGGTCCTCAACAGTCTTCCTTGAATACTGTCGACCACTCTCCAGCCGCTTTCTCTCCTGTCAAGTTAGTTATGGTGCAAAAATATTCATGCAACAAGCTGAATCAAATTAAATCTAGATATTAAAACATATATTCTGATGGTTTTATGAAATACTGCACTATATGTATAATATTAGCAAAATATGTCACAAACATCTACCCATGGTTTATCAGTTCTATCTGGACTTTATCACAAATTTGGACTGGCTAGGCTCTCAAATGTTTTGTCAGAAACTAGAACAGAGTATTTAAAATTATACAAAATAAAGGCAATAATTTGGCCTTATCAATATCTATGGCCTGAGACCTAGTATTCAGGAAGAGTTACTTACTGTTCGGATGTCAACAATAGGAGATGCTTATCAGATGGCATTGAAGATTGAGGAGAAGTTGAACAAGAATTTTGAAAGCAGACATAATAACAGAAACTGAGGTGGTAAGAATGATGACACAGTTGCTGAGAGTAAGGTGGTGGAAAATCCTAAGCAGACTGAGGTAGGATCTAGCAGTAGTCAAACCACTAAGGATTACAATCGTGGGTATGGAAGAAGAGGAAGAATTAATTTCAGTGGTACTTGTTTTCACTGTGGTGAGAAGGGACATAGGGCCTAGTCATGTCCTCAAAATAATTTCACCCTAACGACCAAGGAGAATTTTTTGAATGTAGCAGAAGAAGGTGAAGTTATGGTCACTAGAAGGTTGGTTGCATGTATTAATAAACCAGTGTAGAGAATGAATATGTTCGGAACCAGATGTGAATGCAAGGATAAGGCATGTAATGTCATAATTTATGATGGCATTTCTAAGAACTTTATTTCAGAAGAGATGGTTAGTAAGTTAAATTTGGGAAGAATAAAACATCATAATCCTTATCGGATTAGTTGGATACAAGATGTGTCTAAGGTTAGGGTTGAGGAGCAATGCCTTGTTAATTTTAAGATTGGATTTTATTATGATGAGATATTATGTGATGTGCTACCTATGGATGCTTGTCACCTATTGCTCGGTAGACCTTGGCAATATGATAGACATGTTATGTTTCATGGTCATGCAAATATCTATGTTGTGAGGTAGGGTGAGTCCAAGCATAAACTACTACCTTTGTAGTAATCAGGGACAAAGGGTTGTGGAGTTATCAGATGTAGTCTGAATGATAGTGGAAAACATGAGAAAAAGAGAATTGATGAACCCTCTGAGGACTTTGCATAAATTAAGAAATAGATGACATTTTTTGGCTGAGATAGTGCAGCAAATGTTGACATTAGTGATACAAAGAGATGTAGATGATACTAAGTTGATCAGTCAGTTAGATGAGAAGATGGTTCATCCAAACACTGATAGTATCAAAAGTACTACGGATGATCGGTGTCAGCTATTGTCAGTTGCAGGTAGAAGATATGAGACAAGTGCAGAACTAATGAATTTGTTGAATGGGACAATGGACAAAGTCAAGACATCATGGAATGAGGGGCAAGAGGATAAATGAGTTAAGAAAAAGTATGGAATACTTGTTCTGATTCCCTTAAGATTTAAATTATTTCCTTTATGGGAACATCTTCTTTACCTAGGGTGTCTGATGTAGGAGCATCCTAGGATTGTTGGCAATCCTGCTTAACAAAAAATATGTTTTCTTTTGTTCTTTAGCTTGTTTGGAGACTGCTCAATGAGGTAATTTGTTTCTCTGTTGCTTAGGCTCTATCACTCAGGCATGCATGTTCCGAGTTGGTCTCTTTTGATTGGGTTTCTATTGCTTAGGCATGTTTGTTCCGAGTTTGTTTTCTATCGCTCAGGCTTTGTTTCTTGTTGCTCAGGGTGTTCTTTGACCAAGTCACTCTATTGCTTAGTCATCCTTTGCCTGAGTTGTTTATTCTAGAGTTGGACCTGGTGGTCAACTTGTTCAATGAATTTTTATTGTGGCATTAATGGTGGATCTCATTGGGGATTGTGTGGACCTAAATTTGGGTCGATGGTTTCTCCAATGTTTGTTATTGTAGGCCAGCCTAATTGGTTACCTTTGTATTTAAGTTGTATTTTTTTCTTAGTCTTGGGCATCAGATTGGAGGGAGAAGATCAAAGTGTTGGATCTGAGAATCTGGATGAAGAGTTGTATGTCTTGCAGAAGATCTGTAGTAGATCTGGAGTTCTATCTTTGTATTTGGCTATAACCGAGAAGGCCTTTTAGCCTGACATGTTGAATGTAATTGATATATGAGATAATATAAATGTGAATGTTGATTATATTCCTATGTATTTGGTTGTTTTCATTGTTATGGTTATTTGCTGCAAGTTTGGATAATCCTTCATTGGATCCTCCATCCTTGACTGCACCAATTAACCAGCTGGTTTTTGGCAAATATACTAGGGAATGGATAAATCTTGTTGATAATTGAAGCTATCAGTCACCTATTTATGGGGGAAAATGGTCTTACCTCATGAAAATGTCTTCCCTATATTGCAACCAAATTTAGGTTTTCAAGACTCTTAAGAAGATATCATAAGTGACTTGAACATAGTTGCTTGGCATTTGAGAAGGAACCCTGAGGATTAAAGAAGATTTAATCTTTTTCTTGAGAGAGAGGAATAAATTGCTGCAAATTTTAGGTTCTTGATTGAAAGATAGAGAAAAAGGGAAGCTCAGAATCGGGCTCATAATCTACACCCAAACCCTCCGCAACCTCCCAGAAACCAAGAAGAACCAAACAATTGATCCTGTTATATTATGTATCTTAGTTAGTCTAGAGTTTTGAAGATATACCAGATCACAAAGGAGAGAAGGAGATAGTGATTCTATGTTTTAACTATTGTATAATTTAAACCCTACGCCAAGCCGTACTCTTGGAAAAAGAAAGAGTAGAACACCCTCACCACAAAGAACCCCTGTATCACCAATTTTTCAAGCTCTCATTCTTCACAGAATAATAATTCCTATTGTGATTAATTTAACCCCGTTAAAACAAGTCATGGCACAACCTTGGGGAAATTCTATAGGTCAACTAGACCTAAGAGCATAGTTTAACGCTTTACCAAAGGGAGAAAAGGAAGTATTGCCCAAGTTTAATGGTGATGAAAGTAATTCCACCGACAAAAATTTGAATGCATTCAATGTGGCTTGTGGTGTCCTAGTTGTCTAGCATCAAGATGTAGTAGTTGGGTTGTTTGTTTAGACCTTAACTAATGCAGCCGCAAAATGGTTTTATCACTTACCAAATGGTTTGATCAAAAATTGGAATGATTTGAAAACTAGCTTTGAGGCCCGGTTCAAAATAGTCGAAGATGAACATTCTCTTTTAGCCCAAATCACTCAGTTAAATAAAGATGTGCATGAACCCATGAGGGAGTTTGTTGCTAAGTATGAAAGAATTATTAACAAAATACCTACTGCAAAAAATTTGCAGTGTTTTTTGTAAATGCTATGCCACTAGATATCGGTTTTCATATTAGGAGGTAGAGGCCAGTAGATCTTGCAGTCATAAATACCCTAGCTATTGAATTGGAAGATGATTTAATTGCAAGAAAATGGAAAAAGGAGGTTCAAATTTCTAACTCACAGACATCCACTTCTTCGGATCTCATTGTTCAGAGGCTTGTGAATGACATTATTTCCTTGAAGAAAAAACTTCCTAAGACAAACTCTCTATATCAAGATATCCCAAGAAAGTTTACGACTCAGGGCACAAGAACCTTTAGAAAGTAGTTTCCATTACCTACTTCCCAGCAAAGGCTAGCAATAGAAGGATCCCCTAGTAATCAGACCAACATGTGTATTTTTCATTTGACAGATGATCATGATGGAACCTCCTATCCAAAAATGTTACGTTACATCCAATTGAAATAGTAGAGGGAGACAATAGAAGAAATTCATGAAGATGAAGTCAACTCAAAGTTTTCTGAATCTACAAGTTACTACCTCGAGTATGAATCCGACTCTGAAATGGGAGGAGATATATTGATAAATTTGGAAGAACCTTCATGTTTAGTATTGATGAGGAACCAACATGGATATAAATCATCAAGTTTCAATTCATCTCTAGAGTCAAAAAATAAGGAAAAATAATCCTTAAATAGAACTACGGGTGTTTTGAAGGTTCAAAGTTCAAATTCACTTGAGGGCCAAATGTTAAAAATGTTCAAATCTTATTCCTCCTTTGATATTGTTGATTTTTGCAAATCTTCTAGGATACAATATCTCTCGTAGAGTATCTTATATTAAACTCCCAGAAATTAGATAAGCTAGTTAACGATGTTAAGGGAAGTGATTTGTTAAAGTTTAGTGAAAAATAAGTAAATGTTCAATCAAATCAAGTTGCTTCCTCCCCTTCATCCACCCAATCAAAAATAATTGAAACTCAGCCTCAAAATAATATCTCAACAGAATTTGCACAATCTTCTTCTAAGCCTAAGCCTTTTTATGTATCTTTGTTTATCCATGGACATAGGTTAAACAATTGTGCTATTGATTCAGGAGCCTCTCATAATATAATGCAATCCTCAGTACCCAAAGCATTAGATTTAACTCTTACCAAAACTTTTGGTCAATTTTACTCTATGGACTCCAAGAAATTACCTCTGTAGGCCAAATAAAGGATGCCCAAATAGCATTGGCAGCACATCTAACTAAAAATCTTAATTGACAATCTTGGTTTTTGATATTCCTGCCAGCTATGGCATGCTCCTAAGTAGAAATTTTTGCAGAGACCTAGGTGGTGAAATCAAAATGGATTGGTCCCAATCCACTATCCCAGTAGGAAAAGAAACTATCATTCTTCAACCAGAGCCCAAATCTGAAGATCCTAGGTCACATATTTTGTATCTGTATTCAGAGTCTGGAAAACATTTTATACTCCCTGAAGAGGATGTGTTGAAATAAAAGCTTCCTGAAAGAGACCTTTTGTGGACTATGGAGTTTGATGGTAGTTTTTTGAGTGTTGGTTCAGGTGCTAGAGTGGTATTAATCTCACCTTTAGGACAAAAGATCTTGTTTTCTTTCAAAATAGTATTTGGCAACACCAATTACATGACTAAATATGAAGCTCTTCTACTTGGGATTGAAGAAGATAAAAGAATGGGAATCAAGAGGTTGAAGGCCCTGGGAGACACGTAGCTCAACATCAAACAGGTGTGGAATATATTTATGGTGAGAAATGATAGGCTTAGGCACTACCACAATCGGGTCTAGGATGAAATTGAGGGATGTGAAGCCTTCTCAATAGAATCTATACCCAGGGAGTTAAACTTGAGAGGGGATGCATTAGCTGGGTCTGCTTCCCTTATGATATCTCATCTTGATTTCAGTGACATGGTTTAAAGAATTAAACTCATTCATCATCCTAGCATCCCTAATAATATAGATTCTTGGCAAGTGTTTCATGATGATAATAAAATCAACTTGTTTATACAAATCCTTGACATGTTTTCCATGACCTACTTTGAGGGGTCTCAATCATATTGTTATGAGTTCTGCCCCGATAAGGAAGGAGATCAAGAAGCAGAGATTATTTAGTTGAAAGGAAATCGAATACCTAAGGAACTGGTCTCTTTAGAAAACTTATTTAATCAGCGTGATTGTTCCATAGGAGGTAATGAAGCAATGAAAACTCCAGAATCATGTTCCTTTGAGAGAATTAATATAGGACAAGAATTTGAACCTAAGCTGGTCAACTAGGGAACATATTGCACCGCAAAAGAGAAACAAAGATTTACTAGCATGTTGAAGTTTTATAAAGATGTATTTTCCTAGTCATATTATGACCTCAAGAATTTCAAACAAGGTAATGTACAAAATCACATACCTCTGAAGCTGGGTATTATCCCTTTTAAGCAGAAATTACAATGCTAAGGTGGTTGATGTCATTTCTAAGGAAGTGGTTAAAATGTTAAAAGCTTGCATAATACACCCAATTCACCATTCAAGGTGGGTGGAAAATATTATGCTAATTCAAAAGAAAAATGAACAAATACATATTTGTATAGACTTCTATAACCTTAATCAAGAAATTATGAAAGACAATTACACACTTTCGGTAATGGATCATATCCTGCAAACTGTGGATGTCATTGAGATGATGTCTCTATTAGATGGCTTCGCTGGTTATAACTAAATAAGTGTGGTAGAGGAGGACCAGCATAAGACAGCCTTTAAAACACCATGGGGAACATTTTCTTATAGCCGCATGTCATTTGGCCTAATCAACGCAGGTTCCACCTTCCAGCGAGCTATGAATGCAACTTTTGGTGGTTTAAGGAACAAAATTATTGTTATATATCTAGATTACCTTACTGTGTTCTCATAGAAGAGAAGAAAACACCTAAGAGACTTGAGGGTGATATTGCAAAAGTGTCGAGAGAATGGCATCTCCTTGAATCCAAAGAAGTTGGTGTTTGTTGTCATCGAAGGAAAACTCTTGGGTCGTATAGTATCTAAGGAGGGAATAAAGGTAGATCCTGAATGTGTGAAGGCCATCCAGAAATTAACCCTTCCATCTAATAGGAGTGAACTAAAATCATTCTTTGGCTAGATTAATTTCCTCAAGAAGTTTGTACCAGATTTTGTAGAGAATACTAGACCTATGTTGAACATTATGAGTGAGAAGCGGACATTCAAATGGAATCACGAGGCAACTACAGCTTTTAAATTTGTGAAGGAATCTATTGCACTGGCTCCAACATTGGTTCACCCAAATTTTAAGAAGTATTTTATTATTTATTGCAATGCTTCAAAGCACACAATGTCGGGCATTTTGTTGCAGAGTAATGAGGTAACTGAAGAGGCCCTGATATCTTTTATGAGTATACCTTTTTTTAAAAATGAGCTGAATTACTCTATCACATAAAAACAATCCTACGCAATAGTCAAGGATATTAAATATTTTAGGTATTATGTCTTACATTACCATTCAAAAGTGTATGTACCAAGCACAACTGTGAAGAGTATTTTGATTCAATGGGAGGTAGGAGTGAACAATAGAGCTACGTGGATATCTAAAATACATGAGGTTGATCTTGTTTTTAAGCCAACTAAGTTGGTTTGAGGAAAAGGTCTGTGTTGACTAATTTCTAAAAATAAAGACAAAAAAAGATGAGCTTCCTCTTAAACTTCTAGTTGGACTTAAGGATTAATGGTTCTCAACCGTCACTCACTTCTTGACATATGGTGAATTCCCTGAGTATATGAGTGCAAAAGATAGAAGAAATTTGAGACTGAAAGTGGTGAAGTGTGTCATTATTGATGAAATCCTCTATAAGAATGGTTTGAATGGTATTTTCTTTAGATGCGTGGACAAAGATCAACATGAAAAATTCTTGAAATCTTTTCATAGTGAGGCGTGTGGTGGTCATTTTTCTTCAACAGTAACATCATTTAAAATTTTGAGAAATTGTTATTATTGGCTAGGTGTGTTTAAGGGTGCTTATAAATGGGTTTCCAAGTGTGAAAAATGTAAACTTGTTGTTGGAAAACCCCAATTAGTAGCGCTACCATTGAGACTCATTGTCATTAATGATCCCTTTAAACAATGGGGCATGGATTTTATTGGTCCTTTGAATCCTCCTTCTTCTACTAGACACACACACATTCTTACTACGACAAATCATTTTACTAAGTGGGTGGAGGCAATTCCAGTAAGAAAGACAACTTCTATAGTATTCTATGATTTTTTGAAGGAATAGATTTTGGTAAGGTTTGGGGTGCCGCATAAGATTGTATCTCACAAAGCTACAAATTTCTACTCATAGGAATTACAAATGTTCTACTATGATCACAATATACTTCTCTCTCATTCCTATGATTACTATCCACAAGGCAACAAACAGGAAAAATTGAGCAATGAAAACTTGATTGCTATCATGAGGAAGTTGGTGAGAAATAACACAAAGGAATGGCACAAAAGATTGTGCAAAACATTATGGTTAGATAGGACTTCTCCCAAGAGAGAAATAGGTGTGACACCATTTGAACTTGTATATGGCACAAAGGCTCAGTTATCCTTACCCCTGGAGCTTGCTACTACTAAGTTGCAAAAAGTGATAGAAGACAATGTTTTTCAAAATGCATTAGAAAAATGGATCATGTACTTGTCTAATATTGAGGAGGAATGTGAAACTCTTTTTGATCAGATCACACAACATCAAGCTCGAGTGAAGTAATTTTTTTATCGTAAGGCTAGGCCAAGAAAATTCATGAAAGATGATCAGGTTTTACTCTGGGATAGGTACAGAGAGCCCAAAGGAGCTCGTGGAAAATTTGAATATTTGTGGAAAGGGCCATTTAAGATTGATAAAGTGTTGGGGATGAATTCATTTAATTTGATGTATCTTGATGGAACACCTCTTCCCCTATCGTTCAACAGGCAGGATTTGAAATCATATCAAATGTAATTCCCCTTCCTTTTCCTTTTTATATAGTTATTTTTGTTGTGCTTTAGTTTGTAGGTTTTTTTGTTCAATTTTTGGCCTTCTCAACTCTATTTCCCATTTGCGTAACCAGATACTCTAGGGTTCATTCATTTTCCTTTGCAATCTAGGTCCCCAAAAAGAGCCAATGTTACCCCACCAATTTTTGTTGGCATTAAAGTATATATTCTTGTATATCTTTCTCCCAACTAATATCTTTTCTGGGTTTGAACCTCCATTTTTAACCTCAAAAAGTTCAAAATCCTGTGTTCATTCTCCACTTGCATGTCTAATGTAATTGGCACTTCATTTTGGCTAAGTCATCCTAAAGGTGATCTCCCTCAATTTGAAATTGAACTTTGAACCTCAAAGTTCAAAGTTCAAAGTTCAAAATAAATAAGTGCAAGCGGAAGTCTGTGTTTCTTAATCAATTAAGGAAGCCATCACATTTTGGTGAGTATTGAATCTAGTCCATTTCATTCAATTTGGACTTGAACTTTGAACTTCAAAGTTCAAAGTTTGATATTTTCATATAATGAAGTTGGAATTTCAAGTGCCAGAATAAGGAAATAAGTGAAGTATGGATGGGAATATAGTGGAAACTTCAAAGTTTAAAAGTTTTCTTTGGAAATGCAATCATTAAACATTGAGCTCAGTTGGTTTGAAATGACTATTAATTAGTGACAAGTTAGATTTAGTCATTTCAACATTAATTTATGTGGGGATTGTAAATATTTAAGTGTGCCAAAAATCTAGGAAAATCTTCTTCTTCCTATTAATAAAGGATGCATATCTTTTCATTCTTTCTAATTTATTCCAATCCAGTAGAGCAGAAACTAACGAAGGTAATTTCAGTGGTGCAACTGACTAGCAATTTGATGAACTATGGTGAGTTTGTTAAAACTTTGACCCGGTTAGGTTAGCAATTTGTTGAAGTGTAGTAAGTTGCAGTTCCCTACACAGATTTCTTTGTTTTATTATTCTAGAATAATAATGATTAGTATAACAGGTCCTCCATACAAAAATTAGAGCGTTCTTCTAGTCTAGTTATTTCAATTTCAGAGATGGGAGATACGAATCTTTTACAGGATAGAATAAATTCTAGAAAGACTCAAAAAACTTAAAGAAGGCTCAATTGTAGATATGATGAACAAAAATGGTTTGATAGAAGCAGCAACCTTTCACACTGTAACCCCTTGTCCTGAGCTTGTATTAGAATGTATGAATCGGTATGATAGGGATGAAAGATGCATTTGCAATGTTTTCAGAGAAGTATTGGTAAGAATAAACAGAGAAACCATAATGGCTACCATAGGAATTTTGGATAAGGAGTTGTATGAAGCATGGACTATAGGAACATCCTATTCATTTTTCTCAGAAAAGGAGTATACAAGTGTAATCACAACAAGCTAGTTTCTAAATACACAAAGGGGTGGTTCTTGACTCCCAATTCCTCTCACCCATGAGACTTTCATTCCACAAAGTAAAGAATTGGTGATTTTGTTGAACAGAGTAAAGAGAAATCAAAATACCTTTCATTGGGAAGATTGGATGTTTTTCTATATTCAAGGATTGTCAAATGGTCAGAAATTTTTAGACTGGGCTGAACTTATTGTGAAGATATTACATGAAGGGATGGTGAATTTCCCTGGTATGAGAGGCATTTATATGTTTTCCTTTATTTTTTATTTGTTAGCCTGTACCAGGGAATGGACTGGCTAATCACATGAACCTTTAGTTCCAGGAATGAAAATTTATGATTATTACCCTCTCCTACAATTATAGAGGTGTTTAGATAATTTCATCAAAGTAAATGATGTGATCCTAGCCCGGTTAGTCTTTGAGCTACAAAGAAGATTGAACAAGAGGTTGTCTGAAGAAGAAGTTCAATTTATTAATACATATGGCAGTTACTTTATACAATTCCCCAAATTCACATATATAAGGATAGGCGGATTTAAAGGTGAACCCTTAAACATGCCTAGGTACATGTTGGATAATCTAGTCCTTATAGAAGTGTGTAGATAATTATCACTCGAGGTAAGAATCCTTCAGGCATAACCTTTCCTGTAGGACTTGGAAATTATTACTGCAAAACTAGTTCAAATGCCTTAAATTTGGCGACAGAGATTAAAAATTTGAATCTCAAGACTTATGTTGCTCGTCCCAAATTTGATAGTAAAAAATTTGCACAATCTTATCTAGGAATGAAAGAATATTTCACTCAGATTATCCAGTTAGAAGACTATTGGAAGGATTGTGAAGATGAGTTTGAAGTGAAAAAAAGACTATGATCTTGTTTCACATTAAGACAAATTATTAGTATGAGGCTTCCCGTTGATATCAAGGGTGTTGAGGAAAAGGATGGAGAAGAAGTGTTGGATTCAAAATTCTTGAATAGAGTGCAAGAAGAACCTATTGTATGAGTTAATTTTGGCCTTCTCAATCAACCACACACTTCAACTTAGTCCTTCTTCACCAGGTGCAAACAAGACTGAATATGAGTTATTCATCATGCCTGTCTGGGTGATTCGACCTGTTGCCTTCTATCTAGATGGGGTTTTGAAATTTGCTCTCAGGACGAGGGCCTCACAACTATGAACCATCTAAGAATGA
>MU226453.1:2404265-2416267 GCA_018584345.1 Thuja plicata
AGTCCACTTTCTCAAGCTGGACTTTCTTAAAGTCCATATTCTCTTACATCCTCCCTTCCCTCTTTAAGGCCTTCATTAATATGAAGACCTTAAGCCCATGTCTCTCCCATGCCTTATTAATGCCTTGTGCATTAAATGCTCTTACATATTCATTTATGAGTCTCCAAATTCATAAATGAACCTTGTCCCCCCTCTCTCTCTCTCATTCTTCTATAAATAGAAACCTGTTTTGAGAGCAAATGAGCCTTCATCTTAGATCAAAATTACATTGTTATGCTGTTAGATTCACTTTAGACTTACATTTCATCTATTATCTCATGCTAGTTCTTAGTTTTCATTTCATGTTTTAAAGCTAGATTGTATGTTTTTTCTCATTTTTAGTTTAAATTCTAATCAAATCCTTCATGCTAGGTTGTATTTTTCACTAATTGGTAGCATATTCTGAGGGCTGATATGTTTCTAATTACACTCCTCCTAGTTAGAAGGCAATAGGCCGATATTAGTGGTTTTATACGTTTTGACTAACCATTTGAGCTAATGCAATGACCTATTGAGTGTTTGTGTCATTTTCAACAGGTACCCATTTACACACACACAGGAGTCACTAGGTTAAGGGATTTATCTCTCGCTCTTTTAGGAGATTTACCCTGTTAGGAGTAACCTCGTTAAATTATAGACCCTAGCCAAAGAGCCACAATGTTAAAGGTTTTACAAATCAAACATGTTAAAGTCTACCCGGTTAAGGGCTTTGCTTGCATAAACTATTAGGATTCAAAAAGTAAAATGATTTAGTTGCAGCATGCCTCCTCTACTTGTTTAGATCCAATTAAGCACAACACATCTGCTTCTTGCTGACTATCTTTACTCTTCACTCGACCGTACCTTCTCATCGATGATCTACACTTGCATTATACAACACTTTGCATATAAATACATGACAAGTTCATTAGGAAATTTAACCACCTTGTAAAAAAATTTACAATATTTCCCGCTCAATCCTTAAACCCTAAACATGTTACCAATTACTGATTACAATTTCAAGTTCGTGTCGGCCTTCAGATCCATCACACATCGATTTAAATCAAGAATAGTCAAACCTTTTTGAATTCTTCAACATGTTTCCAAATCTTGATTAAATTCAATCACCTTGATCAATGAAATAGTAACTAGTCATTAAAAATATGGTATGCCATGTTACCTTGATACCTAGATCAGATAAACATCTATTGTAACCGATTGCATCATCACCACTCACCGATCTAACATCAATTATTCAAACATGTTCAAACATTTTCCAACTTGTACACATAACATTCTTATGACAAATAAAACTATACCTTCTGGTACTCCAATCATTTTTATATCATAGGATCAACAACCTATCTTAGTTAAGATAAACATATCATGACCACAACAATTGAATCCATACCAATTTGATAGAACAATCAAATCATTCACTGTAAGTCATTGTCTGTTCTTTTGTCTGCCTAGTGATGGGGAGCTATTCTCCTAGAGCCTTCTAGATCTTTATAAGACCTTCACTTGGTCTTCTTTTAGGGTCTCTATCTCTACCCTAACTAGAGGATTCCTCTCCAATCCCCTAACTCACTAGGAGCTCTCCACCAACTTCAGACTCTTCACTAGACTCTCCTCCATAACCTTCTCACATCCATGGCTTCACTAACCTCCTACCTTTCCAATGGTGTAAACTTCTTTTGGATTGGTTCCCTGACTCCTCTTAGGTCTAATCCAACCCCTGTAGATCCAATTTTGTGGATCTTTCACCCATTTTCCAATTTAGTTCCAAATTACCAGTCCTTTAGGCCTTGTAGCCTTTTTAGGCCTATTAGCCATCCTAATCACTGAAAAGGTGGATTTTCTCCTAAAACCCCTTAACACCCCTAGAAAAAAATTGCATAATCTTTGTGTGCTTTTCCTCACCTTAAATATTTTCTAGGTCTCTGATTCTAATCTTGTTTGTACAATGGACTTTCACCAAACCCCTAAAAATAAGGGTTTCTAGGGCACAAAGGTTGGTTTGGTTTCTTGGGATTCTATAGTTGATCAATTGAGTTGCATAGAAATTCTCCTTACATAATAAGTTCTAAACTTAATTCACCCACACTCCTCTATCCTTGATTGGCACATACCAATCACTCAGCAACCTCTATTGCCTCTGCACTATTTAGTTACCCTAGCCAGAATAACCAGTACTCACCTAGGGCCTGAATGTTTGCAAGCTTCCCCTCCACACACACACTCCACAAGAAATATCTAAAAATTATATACAAGGATATAATAGATTCCAAGTGTTCATGGAGTTTGAACGACGGGAATACCAAGAAAATCCATCTTTTGCATGACTGGACCAAAACTGGCCAGTGAACTCACAAAATACAAGAAATTAAACAAAAGCTAAACAAAAAGAACAATTAACTTATCCAAAGCCACAAATATATAATTAATTACATTTAAAACACTCTCCATGCTTTCATACAATCCATTCAATCCACAAAAGTGATGGATGATGGCTTTGTATCCTAATTACAGTGTAAATTGGTTCTTTCCAATAACCAGTTCGTACACAATGAAATCTAACTGTCAGATTTGGGTTGAAATAACCTTATATACTCTCATCCCTCATGTCTAGACCCTCTGGTCAGGATTTGGGCATCATAAGAGCCGATTCATAAAATCTAGGAAATGTTGTCATGACAACTTTTAAAAGTTGTCATGACAACTTTGACAACTTTTGTCAAATTGACACTTTCTCCCCTTTGATGGTCCTATTTGGTTTCAAACCTTACCAAATGACCTTAAATGAATTGAAAACATTTAAAACTTAAAAATCTTCCCATTTTGGAATTTTGGTCAACCCTTTGACCTTTTGGTTGACTTCTAGGTGCAAGACCCCTAGAATCAACTTGACTCAACCACACACAAACCCTAATCTCTCCTAACACTAAACACACCTAAAACACACTAGGGAATTTATAACATAGTCCTTATTCATGGATGGTTGGCCAAACCAACCTACAAGCCAAAATGACTAAAGATCTTCCTAAAGACCTTAGGGTGCTCCTGCACCATCCTCCCCCTGGACAAGCAAGTTAAGGTAACTATGGTGTGAGGAACTCCTCATTGATTCCATTCTTCTTGAAGTCACTCTCAGCTATCCAAGTGTCTTCTGACTCTGGTTGTTGTCTCCACTTCACTAGATGCTCCATGTAGACTTTGTGTCATGTCTTCTTCTTTATTCTTGAATCCAATATCTTTTCCACTTGTGGCTTGACCTGTTCCAGAGTCTTGAACTCTCCCACATCCTTATGCACCTATGTATTATACTACAACTCATCCATATATGGCCCCTTATGTATGTGCTAAAATCTAACATGTTGAGAACACGCTCAGACATGCAAACGTTAGAGATACATAATCAATAAGATACATTAAACATGTCTAAGAAACATACTATAAAAACAACAAGAGATCCTAACACAACCTCCGATGAGCCAAACAAGTGCACCCAAGCCTTGTTGATTTTCTCTTAGAGAATTGTGGGTGTGCTCTCCCAACACAATATCATAATCCCACTAGATTTTATTGATGGAAACTAGAATGCAAGATAATGGATGATGAAGAACTCAAGAACAAGTATGAAGAAATTGTCTCAAGCTATTCACCAAATGATTGAAATGAAAATGTAAAATATACTAAGATGTTATGCAAGATCAAATGAAACCTAGAAACTATATTCATTCACCATTATGCCTAAGATATAATTTCTAGATTATCTAAAGCATGAACATGAAAAACACACTAAAATTCTAGCACTAAACTAGCATGATAACAATGCATAAAAAAAGATGATTTGCTCTTGACAATGGCCTCTATTTATAGATTTTTTGGAGGAGAGATAGGGCTTGGATGAGGTGGAGCTCATTTGGAATCCACATAGGTATCACATGAGAGACACATAAGCCATGCAAGAGGCTAAGTTTTCTCACACATGTGTGAGCAACTTTTGATGTGATGGGTCAAGGTGTACTTAAAGTACACATGAGAAGGATCTTGTAAGAGGTGTAAGGGTTTTTGTCCAATAAAATACTTTAAGAAAGTGTAAGAGAGTGTCATCAAGGTTGTAAGAAAACTTGTTGGCGCCAAATTAGGATTATTTGGAAAAGTGAATTTTTGAAAATTTGCTCACACGTGTGAGCAAATAATTAGGGCTAATATGTGTAGGACTCAAGAAATTATCCTAATTAACCTTATTTAATTAGTAAGTAGGTCTATTTGGTGAGAGTGATGTGAGGTAGGGTAGGATCTAGGCTTAAATTAGTTTAATCTAAATTAGATTTAGCTTAATTATGGTTTAGTAGAATTAAGTCATGTGTATGAATAAATAAATTAAAAATTTATTTAAAAGGGATTAATGAGAGAAATGTATATATATAAGTTTTAATAGATTAAAGGGGATGGTATTTAAATTAAATTTAAATACTAAAGAAGGTGAATCATATTTTAATTAAATAAATTTAATTAAATAGATAGAAGAATATAACAAATATAATTAATTAAAATTAACTATAATATTATGGGAATATTAATTAAATTAATATACGGACAATTTTAGATGTCTACATTTTGCCCCTCTTTGATGCGGCATCAAAAGTGGCCTCGCGTCAAAGAAAAGAAAATAAGATGCCCCAAAGAGAAAATAAATTATGGTGGGAGATGAGATGATGCCACCTCGAGAAAATAATAGAAAAAATAAATTTTGTGGAATTTTCTCGAAAAAAGGCAGAAGAGAGGAAGAAGAGAGAAAAGGGGGAAATTAGGTGGTGTCACGAGACACGTCCTTGGGGGGGGTAAACCTAGGCTAGATCAGGGACATGATGCCCCAATCAGGATGGGAGAATAAACATAAACCTTGCCGAGAGAAAAATGCAAAGTGCAATATGACCTAGCTAAAATGCAATCCTAACTACATGATGACAGTGGGATTTATACCGTGTTAATGTTGGAGAGCACACCCTAGTTTGATTTTGCAAAAGGATTTATGCACCATGTGCTAGTAAACACAAGCTATATGGTTCATTTGCGTGGACTAGACTCTCACACAAATAGGTTGCTAGGAACAAGAATGCAAGATATCAGGTATGATGAGACCTATGAAATGTTGCTCATGAGGAGATGCAATACATCCTAATATTTTTAAGGATTTGAGATGCATGAATCCTGCCCCCAATGAGGCATACATAGTCATAACTAAATATCAAACATAAATGCACTAAAAATTTATGACAAGTAGATCATACCACAAATGACACGTATTCCAATATGTACTCATCATAATGAACCAAGATATAGAAGATTGAGGCTGTCATGAGAAGGCCACATTGAAACACAAGATAAAATCAACAAAAAGGTATCCTGACCAAGTGGTCATTCAGTCCAAAAGTTCTTTCCATGAACAGTTTTGATGTGAGAATTGATATAATAGCCGACACCGGAAGGATGTATCCTGATGGGCAAAAGATTGATTGATTGAAATGGGAATTCCCTGGCAATTGCTTGTGAATAGAATGGAACTAGGAAAGTTAATCTATGTGATGATTTGTTGGAAAAAAATTTGGTCATTGTGTCTAGAATAAAGCTCAGTGTTTATAAGGTAAGCTCAGTCATGCGGGAAAGTGATTTTATAAGAAGAGGAATTAGATGGAATGGGATTGGAAGATAAGAGGAATTAGATAGAAGAGGAAGGTATTAGATTAGAAGACGAATGAATGGGATAGAATTGAATTGGAAGAATATAAATGAATTGGAATATAAGATAAATAGAATGAGAGAGGAATGGATTAGATTAGAAGATAGAATGGGAGAGGAATGGGTTGGATTAGAAAATAGATAGAATGACAGAGGAATGGATTGGATTAGAAGATAGATAGAATGGAAGAGGAATGGAATAGATTAGAAGATAGAATGGGAGAGGACAGGATTGGATTAGAAAATAGAGAGAATGGAAGAGGAATGGATTGGATTAGAAGATAGATAGAATGGAAGAGGAAGATAAGATGATTGGAAGTTGGAAGGAAGAATAAATAGATGGGAGGAGAGGAAGATAAGAGGAATTTAAAAATAGGAGAGAATTGGAAGATAAGATAGATATAAATGGAAGAGAAATGGATTGGATTAGAACATAGATAGAATGAAAGAGGAATGGATAAGATGATTGGAAGATATATAGAATGGATGAGGAAGATAAGATATTAATGGATGAACATGAATTTGATAGAATGGGATTCAGACCAATGACAAGGGAGAACCAAGGAATGGTGGAGATGGAGAGATGGATTGGATGGGAGATAAATGAAGGCAATGGATGGATATGTAATATTGAATGGATTAATAGGGAATGTGGGATTGAAGGATGGAGATTCAAGAACTAGGTGGTAAAGGAGTGAAATTTCCAACACTAGCAGTAGGAAAATGAAGGATGGGAAGATCAGGGATAAAGGATGCATGAAAGAGAAGGATGGTGTGTAAGGGATGTGAGTGGAAGGCTGAAGAATGGGGAATGAGTAGATTAGGATCCAAGGACTATGTTTCAAATGATTCCCTCATACTAGAGGAGGGAAGATGAAGGATGGAGAGATGGTACATAAAGGATAAATGAGATGGATAGATAGTTGTGAAAAGGATATGCATGGAGGGGAGGAAGGCGTGTATTTTCCAAAGCATGTATGGATGTATGAGTGCCTCTATTTTTGTAAGGAAGAGAAAAGGTATGCAAAATGGAATGGATTTGGAGAAAAGATATGAGATAGAGGGTATGAATAGGATAGGGGATATGATATGAAAAATATGGATAAGATAGAATAATGGATAATGTATGGAGGAAATGCATAGGGTAATAAAGATCAAAATATATGGGAAAGAAGGATGAAATTATATAGGATTATGGAAGGGGCATGGAGGAAATGTATAAGACAAGTACTATGAAATGGAGGACATGGATAGGATGTCAAGATAAAACATGGATAGAGGATGATGGAGGTAGATAGCATGATGGATAGTGAATATGAAACATGGAGTATATGAGTGGAGGGAAAGTATAGGATAGTCCAGATCAAAGAGGGGAAATGGATGATGGACTCAGATAGGATGGTGGATGATGGATAGGGTAGGTGGAAGATATGTATGGTAGAATAGGCATGGATGGAGCTTGCCCCCAAGTATAGAGTGAAAAGGAATGAGGATAAGTAAATGGATATGTAAGTGGATTTGGATGACAATGGATATGTGATAGGAAGATGGAGGAAGGACTCAATCATCTAGTTCCATGGATGATATCCCTTGAGATGTCTTTTTCTATATATATAATGGATCAAGGGATTTTAGATAAATGCTCATAGATGTTGGTAGGATGGTGGGAGGGGAGATGAAATGGATAGGGGGATGAAGGGGGGATAAGGGTTTATGAATAGGGTTGGATTAATGGGATGGGAGGATGGGGAGGGATTTGGTGGATAATGGATGGGAGGTTGAAAGACTTGTGAATAAATGAATAAGGGAGTTAGAAAGATCATCATTGGCACACACTTTGAGAGGTGGTGGAGTAGTGGATGAGGAGTAGTGGATGACAAGTAGTGGATTTTGGAATTAAGGACCCAAAATAGAGGAAGGAGGTGATGGATTTAGGATAGTGGAGTGAGGTATTTTAGGATCCAAAATGAATTTGAGATATGTTGTATTTTTAAATGGAGGATAAAATGGATTTATGAAGGGAAGAAGCTTTGGATTAGCAAGGTTGGATGCCAACTTTGATTTTGCCTTGAGATGCATTGCTTCAATAAGTAGCTTGGGAATCCACATGATTTTTGAATTTTTTTTTGGACCTTGGTGGCCTTTTGAATTTTCTTTCTTGTGGATTATATTTTTCTTTTCTTTAACATGTCTTTTAGATGTGACATGTTGATCCTTTTTTTGGAAATGTCATGCAAGATTATGAACTGAGAGGGGAGGGGTGAATCATTTCACTTAAAAATTTTCTACTATAGAACTGTCTCACTTATGCATGCTTTACCAAATGAAAACTATAAATGAAAATCAATTTAAAACATGTAAATCACTTCAAGTACACACATAACAAATAGACCCATAACACCATGATTTTTGGTCACGCAAAAATCCTTGGTTAGAGGAAAAAACTATGGTGGGGATGACACCCACAATCCTTCACTACTGTAGTAAAAAGGTTGCTCGATTAGAGCTGCAATGTTTAGCTACTTATGATAGCTTACCCTATTAAGAGTATAAAGACTTATGCAGTCTACCTTGTTAAAGGATTTCACAAATTCTTCTCTAAGAATTGTACCTTGTTAGAGGATTTACAAAATAAGATCTGTAAGGATCTACCCAGTGGTGGGATTTACAAAATAACAAAAACAATGTATTCAACAATGCTTTGAACTTGTCTGAAATAATGCATCAATATGTTATGCTTGATCAGACTCTTTATGCTCTAAATTCTTTACCTCTGAATCTGCTCGGTGATGTGATCATCAAACCTTCCTTCTGCAAATTCTATACTCGGTGCTGCCTCAAATACCCTGCTATTCCCTAATAACAGTAACAGCATTCATCACTCCTCTTTTTCTTTTTCTACTCTCTATATTCTCATAAGGATTCTTCACTTTTTAAATATCCTCTATTTTTGCCTCTTAATCTCCTTGATTAGGTTTTTCGCAAGTCAATCTCATTCGTTCGATCATCCTTATGATTTGTTGTCACTCGGTAAACCGCTTGACTGTTACCTTGGAAATTGTTCCCTTCTTGGAACTCACAACATCTATTTTTCCACCTAATCTCTACCTTGCATCTTGTTCTTGATTATTCTAGTTTGTAGATTCTGTAACCAACTGACTTTAGTGATCATAGATTCTTTTGACATTGTCTGTCAATTCATTAAATGCGTTCTTATCAAGATTTGACTCAGTTTACTTGTTTGGTTTCCTTGCCTACATTACTCGGTAAGTAAATACTTCAACTACTTGGTAACTGACTACTCTCGGTGCTCAGTGTAAGTTTTCAAACTTGGTACTCGGTAACTGTGACCGAATAGCATTTCCACTCAGTGACTATTTTTTCTCAGTGCTTGATTCTACTTTCTTTATCGACTACTCCTCCCTTTGCTTACATTATCAATTGACTTCTCATACTCAGTAGTACTATCCATTTCCTTTACTGACTAGACTTGGCTGCTTACGACTTTGACAAAACTTATGACAACAAAATGAATAGGGTAACAACCTCCCCCTTTGTCATTAGTTTGGCATTTTGACAAAAACTTCAAAGTCATCAATCAAAACTCAAAACTTATAACTCCCCCTTGGTTGATAGTCCCTATGCGCTATATACACTTCAAAAATTGTATTCCATACATTATCATCCTTTAATATCTTATCTCACATATTATCCCCCTTTTTTGACAAAAGTGCCAAAATAACAATTACTTATCAAAAATGTACTTATATTTATTTTGGAGATCAGACAGTGCCGATTCCCATGTCTCGTTCAATGTCTGCATAACTATAATATGCTCATTTATGTCCGCTGCTAGAAATATGATTGTGTCAAGTGAGCTCATCTCTGGCATAGTGACTAAGTCCTTGCCTTTCTTCAAATGTTTTTGCATAGCCTCAATATGTGGAATCAAAATGGCTTGCAATTCCAACAACTCTATATGGATTTTATGTTCCTCTTGCCTGAGTTCATGTTGGTGTCCCATGAGATGCTTGATCTTCTGATAATATACTTGGATTGAACTGGGTTCAATAGATATATCCTTTACGAGTTCGGTTAACTCAGTCTCTACCAACTGTTCTTTATTCATTATGTCCTTAGTAAATTTTGAAATTTGACAAAGCTTTTGAAATAATGAAAGAATTGTAGTTAGAGTCTGCTCTAAAGCTATACATAGTTCAAAAAGAGTTACCTTGTCTTCTGATATGTGTTTCAATATTTTCTCCATTATTCTCTTTGTCAACTTTGGCTCATGAATTTTTAATAATGATTTGGTGGTATCCATGTTCGGTACCTTTAACTGTTGAGAAAGTTTTCCTACTTGTTGAATCAAACTATCTTTTTCATTTATTGCAGCATCAGGTAGCAGTGATTGAAAGATGTCTTTCACATCTTCAATAATGTCCTCTTGCTTCCTCATTTCATCAATCAGCTTTTGTTGGGTTGCCTTTCTCTTCAATAGTTTCCCATATGATGCCAATTTCTCAACATTCATGTTTGCAAAATCAGGAGGGGGCAAAATTATTTCTTCTGTTAAGTCAATTTCCTCCTTCTTCTTAGTTTTCTTCTTATTCCTGCTGCTTGATGGTGAGATAGATGCCTTAAGTACATTAGTGGGAGACTTGTTTGTGTTTGTTGTGCTCTCAGATTTCTCCTCTGACTCATGAGTACCTTCTGGCTTTTCTTTTTCTTTCTTCTCTTCTTTTGTATCTTTATTCTCCTTCCCTTTCTCACTCTCCTTCTCTTTCTTCGACTCTTTCTTTTTCTCTAACTCTTCTTTGGAGTCTTTTTGCTTCTCTCCTTCGGTGTCAGTTGGGGGAACCGATTCATTTCCTTTTCTTTGTTCATTTACTTCCTCGATGGTCTTTGTACTTATCTTAGGATAAGCATCAATTTTTTGTATTACTGGATCTGATTATTTGGATGGTGGAGTGTAATCTTTGTCCATGCACTCGGTATTTTGATCTGTTGTATCCATAGCATCTTCTTCCTTTGTTGTATCTTGTGCAGGATCCTCTTCTTCTGATGCATCTTCAACATTTATTCCATTGGTATCTTTGGTTAGGTCAATGGGATCCGTTTGACCTTTACTACATTTTGATGATTGTCCTTCGATAGTGCCCTTGGTTGGCTTGTCTTCTCGAGACTTGGTAGCATCTAGCTTGAATATTTTTCTCTAAATTTCATCTATTTCTTTCTCAACTTCTAAAATCTTACCGATCATTATTCTTAGTGCTCTATTTTTCACAAGAAATCTCCTTGAATAGTTCTATAGAGATTCATCAATTTCTTGCACTGATAATTTAGGCATTGTCACAACTAATGATCTTTCTCTTATTTGTTTTTTAGCAGTCAATGCATATTTCCACCTTGCATCTACCTTATTGTATAACTCATCAGGAAGTTGGCTTGAAACCTCCATTGGTGTTTTTCTAAATTTATTCTGTGTGAAAATAACAGCATCTTCAATTCTTACCTGATCATTTTCACTCAACTACTCATATCTCAATTGTTTTACTCCAACAAAACCTCCATGTTTCATTAATGAATCAATGGATTCATCAAGAGTTGGTTTTGATGTCTTTTTTGGTACTTTAGGTGCCTCAGTCTCCTCTGTTTCTGTTTCACTTTCAATTTGTAGCTTCAATTTTCTTCTTGGCTTTACAACACTTTTCTTACTCCTCACATATGTTTTCCCTCTTGGTTTGGGTGTCTCGGTTTGTTCCTTTTCTTTTTCCCTTACCGAGGCCCTTGTGCTCCTACCACTTGATGAGGGATTAGCTTTTCATTGTTTCCTCTTCTTCTCAATTGAAGGTAATGCCTCTGCTTCTTCTTCATCCTCTCCAACTTCAAGTTTCTGTGATGATTCCCCAATCATTCTCCTTTTTTTCCTTATGGCCTTAGGTATCACTATACCATGCTTGATCTTTTCTTTAACTTCTTCATAGGTTCCATATCTATCAGATTTCTTGTCAATGAGATCTTTCAACAATGTCTCAATTTGTTGTGCATCTATGTTAATATCAACTTCATATCCCATTGGTTGAAGCCAACTAGTCCTAGGCTCAACAGCCTTAATGATACACAGGTCGGTATCTACTTCAAAACAAATATTATCATGATATCTTTCCACTAGCTGGGGTGGAATCCTGAATCTTTTATGCATCTTTGCTTGAAACTTAACAAAGTAATCATTC
>MU226453.1:2420680-2440772 GCA_018584345.1 Thuja plicata
TGGAATGATCTTGACTCTATTGCCCATGGTAGAATAAGGCACTGGTCTAATCATTATTTGGATTATAGTTATTCAGTTCATTGTTTATAGTTTTGTGCTATCTTATCTATCTATTCATTTGAAATTACATACACATTTAATAAACATTCTTTCAATTACTTAAAGTATTTCAGTTTACAGTTCATGATATATTGCTTTCTGTTAGATTTATTTCAAGTTCCTTGCCATACTTCAGAGAGAAGGTTGAAGTGTTCCTTATCTACTATAAAAAGCCTTGTAACTTGAAGGATAAGTCAAGGTACAGGCCTATCAGCCTTGGTTTTGCAGAGCCAGAATTGCAGAAGTTCCAACCTTGCCTTGGTTGTGACTTGTTAGTTGGCCAAATCACTTGGGTTTCCCAACATTGGATTGGCAAGTCCATAGGAAATCCAATCTGTCAATTTGAGCACCAACACTCTTTATGCTCTAAATTCTTTATCTCTGAATCTGCTCGGTGATGTGATCATCAAACCTTCCTTCTGCAAATTATGTACTCGGTGCTGCCTCAAATACTCTGCTATTCCCTAATAACAGTAACAGCATTCATCACTCCTCTTTTTATTTTTCTACTCTCTATATTCTCATAAGGATTCTTCACTTTTTAAATATTATTTGTTTTTGCCTCTTAATCTCCTTGATTAGGTTTTTCGCAAGTCAATCTTAGTCGTTCGATCATCCTTATGATTTGTTGCCGCTCGGTAAACCGCCTAACTGTTACCTTGGAAATTGTTCCCTTCTTGGAACTCACAACATCTGTTTTGCTGCTTAATCTCTGCCTTGCATCTTGTTCTTGATTATTCTGGTTCATAGATTCTATAACCAACTAACTTTAGTGATCATAGATTCTTCTGACATCGTCTATCAATTCATTAAATGTGTTCTTATCAAGATTTGACTCAGTTTACTTGTTCAGTTGCCTTGTCTGCAATACTCGGTAAGTAAATACTTCAACTGCTCAGTAACTGACTACTCTCGGTGCTTGGTGTAAGTTTTTGAACTCGGTACTCAGTAACTGTGACTGAATAGCATTTCCACTCGGTGACTGTTTTTGCTCGGTGCTTGATTCTACTTTCTTTACCGACTGCTCCTCCCTTCGCTTACATTACCGACTAACTTCTCATACTCAGTAGTACTGTCCATTTCCTTTATCGACTAGACTTGGCTGCTTATGACTTTGACAAAACTTATGACAACAAAATGAATAGGGTAACACCTTTATTTTATTTATTTTTTGGATTTTGGCTTTTATGAATTTTAGCTTTGGCATCCAAATTGCTTCCAATAGCAATGGAATGGGCATTGAGGATGGATATTTTGGATGGTTAATGGAGGGAATAAGGGAGGATGAATGTTGGAAGGAATACAAGGATGTGTGCCTTTGTTGATCTTTATTATGGATTTGAGGTTATGGAGTGGTGGACTTGGATATGATGGATAAAGGTATGTAAGGACCCAAAATGGATGGAAGGGATGAAGGATTTGTTTTTGGGACATAGGGACCTAAAATGGACTTGGATGAGGAAGGAAATGGGTTTTGAACATAAGGGCCCAAAATGGATGTGGATGAGGAAGGGATGAATTTTATGACGTAAGGGCCTAAAATGGATTTTTAGGATGGGGGATGGGAAAATTTGAGTTTAGCTGGAAAAATTTCAGATGTAGAAGGGGTGGAAGATTTACCAACATCTTGAGACATTCTTTTTCCAATGGGCTACTTTTTATTTTGAACACAATATGTGAGTCCATGTGAATGGGGTTTATGGATGGATTGGATAGGTTTGATGGTATTTTTTGGAGGATTAGGATCATGTGGAGGGATAATAGGATTTTGAGAGCGATAGGAATTATGAAATGGATTTGAATGGGCACTTTGATCTTGACTTTGGGGAGGATTATGTGTTGGATTGAGTGGATCTTGAGATGGAAGGGAATCATGCAATGAAATGAAGGGTATAGAATAATTAGATGGAGCAATTTGATCTTGACACGGAGGGGGTTTAGTGGATGGGATACATGGAATAACTTCATGAAGTCATAGGTAAGTGAAGGTTAACTCTTGACATGGGGGGGACTCATTATATGGGGTGGAGGGGATATCTTGATCTTGATTAGGAATGGGATCATGAGATGGGTTAAGGAGGATAAGTGGATCTTGATATGAAAGAAGAGGATCTTCATATGGAAAGGTGTCATAAGATGGAGAGATGTCATAAGATGGAGGAATTTTTAGAGCTAGAGGAGAAGAGTAATCCATGTTATCATACTTTGGAACAATTTTTTGACATGTGTGGACTTGTGGGGGTAATGTGATGGAGGAGGTGGAATCTTCAACTTGAGTGGATGGAGGGATGGGAGACTCATAATGATTGGGAGATTGAGGTATGTATTGAATTGGAGGGGACGGTGTTAGGTTCATGACTTGAGGGGATTTCACAACTTGATTTGGGGATTTATATTTTTCTTCTAGCCCTTGGATCCATTCAATGGAAAAGGTAGTGTGGGATGGGGATAATGTAGGATTTGGAGGATTAGGATTATGTGGAGGATAAGGATTATGATTTTGGACATTAAGCTCAACATGTGGGGGATTAGGTGTAGGATTGGGATTAAATGGTAGATGGGATTTATAAATTTGGACAAATGGGGAAGGACATATGTCTTCAAAGGCAAACTTTTTCTTTTGACCCCCATTTTGTAGGCTAAGGACAATTTTTCAGAGTTCTTGAATCTCGTGGGAAAGGTGGCTATGAGATGAATTTCCCTTGTCAAAGGTAGAGGAAGTATAAGAAATGGTAGATGAATTTGGATTGGATATGATGTGTTGAGGATTGATTTGGTAGGCAGGTTGGATTAGAGGTATGGTTTGAGGATTAGGGTTTAGTACTTTACAGTCCTCAGCCATTTTGTGAAACCAATCCATATCCATGATGTTTGAATGAGGGGTTTTGGAATTGGACTAGAAGATGAGGTGGAAGAAGTTTTATATTAAGAGTGGATGAAGTGAAAGATTTGAGGATGGATGAAATATGAACTTAAGACTTAGGAGCAAGTTTGTACTTTGTTTTGATTTAAGAGGGAAAGGCATCAAGGATTTTGATTTGATTGATTTTGATTTTATTTGATATGAGGGAAGAGCCTCAAAGTTGGATTTGATTTTATTTGATTTGGATTTTATTTTATTTTGATTTAAAGGTTTGAGACAAACCTAGGTGAAACAAGACCCTATGATGGTGCAAACAAAGGATTGATTTAGATGATGATATATTCTTCTACTTGGAGATAGACTGGTGATCCCAAGAAAAATAGGATATGAATAAGAGAATTAACAACTTGAGACAGACTGATGTTGTCAAAGAAATATGATTTAAATATATGTATGCTAATGATGAGGGTCTATGAAACACTTTGATAAATCTTTCAACCTAAGATTTGAGATGAAAAATCTTGATGAAGGTCTAAAAGATGAATTTTGATTTGATGTGGGTTAATCTTGAATATGGTTGGATGTGGGTCAATCAAGATAACTAGGATTAAAGTCCAAATATTTTGATGGTGCTCCTAAGCCAAAAGTAGAAGATTTTATGAAAATTGGAATTAGAAGGTGGTGTGAATGAAGACTTTGAAGTAAGAATGGATGAACCTTAGAAGACAAATGAGAGATGTTGGAAGACAAGGGAATAATTAAGGGTGATTGGTTTGGATGAAAAGGAAGATGAATTAGATTAGGATTGAATAGAACGATATGAGGTTGACAAGTGGATTGGATTAGAATAATGATGATTGGATTAGGTTGGAGGAAGATGAATGGTTAGATTGGATAAAGAAAGAGGATGTTGATGTAGATTAGAGGGATGATTAGGATGAGGACTCATCACCATGCCTAGATGGATCTTGACCATATGACATGGTTGTCCTTGAAGTGTCATATTACTCTACTACCATCACACCCCTACTTTCCATACAGGCAAGATTTCTTAACATTACTCTCTTTCTCTATTCCTACTTTTTCATTTCCTAGATAGTCAAAGCAAGCTTGTAATTTGTACCCATTTCCTTTTATGATAAAAAATACTCATTGTATATATTTTCACTATTTTGCAAGTTCCCATGGAGAGCACATGCTAAGGTGAAGGAACCCGTAAAGAATCAAGAATGATTGTGGATGTTTAGGATGGAATGATTAGAATGATTGAGAAGAATAAAAATGACTTGGAAGAGGTGATTAGGATAAGCATGATGATGATGAAGATGTGGGTTGATGTCGAGATAACAATGTAGGATTTTGACTGATTTTGGACTTTTTAGGACAATTTGTTCATTGGCAAGAACTAATTTTCAACATACATCAAAGGCATTGACTACGCTAAGTATACCTTGACTCAGATTTTGGGCATAGCTGACAGTTAGTGAAGACACATATCTTAAAATAGTCCTAGAAGGGACAAAGCAACCTTTCAGGAGACAAGCAATTGTGACTTTGGGGAATTTTGATAAAATTGTGATATTTCATTTGTGTATGTTCGAGTGACTCTTTCAAGCCACTTATGTTTTTACGCAGTTTAACACAATGAAGAAAGTACAAACAGTAGCTACCTTAATAAATTGGCTTCGCATGAAATATTATAGGCCCATTACTTGGTAGTCCTTTGGCTCACACAGTAGTTTCACCCCTGGAAGGGCGCCCATGTTTTTGCCTTTTTCCAGGTATTGTTGTCATGCTACGAAGATCTCTTTTGCAACACAATACCTTGGGACACATATGATGAGAATCTTGGGGGGAGAATCTTCCCTCCCCTTGCACTATAATAAGTCACCGTTCAGAGGTAAATTGGGTAGGCTACTAATTTATAGTTTCTAATAAGATTCATGGCATCCCAGCAATCGGTTTGTACGGTGTGAGACACTTAGGCCTCTAGTTCAACCATGCTAGTATGCTAAGGATATTCAATCAGTATGGACTACCATTGAACACGACCCGCCCGAGCTTGAAGGGATAAAGAAGACCTTTAGGTCACACCTTATTTATATACCGGTCGAAGGGATTTACTAGTTTAAGGTCATCCTCTAAAGGGAAACCGCACCCTCTAGACGGGCCTCTCTAGAAGCTAGATTAAGCTAATATTTCTCTTCACCCAAGTTCCACGAAGGCGAGGGGAGAGGATATGGCTATAGTTTAATCACAGCGTCATGTAAATTAAGGGATCTATATAATGACAAATAGCTCAAAAAAAGTGTTTAAAAACACTTCTTCAAACACACCAAGAAGAGTTCCTTTTCCAAATTGAACCTAATTAGAACAACTAAGTATTTTTTACCTAAGTAAAAGACACAATAGTATGGTTAAGCATGCAAATTCAATTTGTTTTCTACACATCAAGAAGGAAAACATGTAAGAAAGGTGTGATTGTTTTTCCTTAAGTCATTCAAGATTTTTTGAGGTTCATTCCCTTATGCATTCAAGATTAGATGTGGTTAATTCATTTAAGCAACATGAATTCAAAGACTAGTGTTTAAATCATACAATTTCATTCCCAAAATCCATTAAAATCCAAGGAAACCTGCATGAAAAATATTAGTAATCTTTAAATTCTTCAACCCTTAAATGATGCAAAAAGGCAAACAGATTAGTAACACTTGATTCCTAACAATATGTTGATTCTTGATTCCTGAAATTTGACTATCTGAAATTTCTTAAAAACCCTCAAAAACTAGATTCTACATCTTAACTCCTATGAAGTTGAAACCACTCTCAAACATCCTAGAATTATATATTTAAAATATATCTTAAAGTATAAGTATGTCACTTATACTTAAATGATATATTTTAAATATAGACCTAGGTGCTGAAATTGGTCTGAAGCATACATAAAAAATTTCAAGAAATCATTCAATAAATACCCATCTCTCAGAACTAGTTTAAAATGCAAGAAATGCAGAGACAACAATGACAGTGCGCAAACGGAAATCTCCGCAGACGGCGGAGTTCTATATAAACAATAGTTTTTAAGCACAGACGGCCATTTTGCGTAGATGATAGCTTTTAAGTGCAAATGGCCATTCCAGGGTGGAGACAGTGATCTGCGCAGACGGCAATCTGGAAACACAGACAGTAATCTTAGAGAGGAGACGGCTCTAAAAAATGCTTATCTAGAATCACAAAAAAACATAGAAATTTTGAAATTTTTGAACAAACACGGGACGTGGATCCCACTAGGTGTGCCAAAATGTATGTGCTGAAATCTAACATGTTGGGAGCATGCTCAAACATGCAAATGTTAGAGATACATAATCAATAAGCTACATTAAATATGTCTAATAAGCATACTATAAAAACAACAAGAGATCCCATCACAACCTCTGATGAGCCAAACAAGTGCACCCAAGCCTTGTTGATTTGCTCTTAGAGAATTGTGGGTGTGCTCTCCCAACACAATATCATAATCCCACTAGATTTGATTGATGAAAACTAGAATGCAAGCTAGTGGATGATGAAGAAATCAAGAACAAGTATGAAGAACTTGTCTCAAGCTATTCACCAAATGATTGAAATGAAAATGAAAACTATACTAAGATGTTATGCAAGATCAAATGAAAACTAGAAACTAGATTCATTCACCATTATGCCTAAGATGTAATTTCTAGATTATCTAAAGCATGAACATGAAAAACACTCTAAAATTCTAGCACTAAACTAGCATGATAATAATGCATAAAAAAGAGATGATTTTCTCTTGACAATGGCCTCTATTTATAGTTTTTTTGGAGGAGATATAGGGCTTGGATGAGGTGGATCTCATTTGGCATCCACATAGGTGCCACATGAGGGACACATAAGCCATGCAAGAGGCCAAGTTTTCTCACACATGTGTGAGAAAATTTTGATGTGATGGGTCAAGGTGTACTTAAAGTACACATGTGAAGGATCTTGTAAGAGGTGTAAGGGTTTTTGTCCAATAAAACACTTTTAGAAAGTGTAAGAGAGTGTCATCAAGGTTGTAAGAAACCTTGTTGGCACCAAATTAGGATTATTTGGAAAAGTGAATTTTGGTAAATTTGCTCACACGTGTGAGCAAATAATTAGGACTAATATGTGTAGGAATCAAGAAATTAGCCTAATTAACCTTAGTTAATTAGTAAGTAGGTCTATCTAGTGAGAGTGATGTGAGGTAGGGTAGGATCTAGGCTTAAATTAGTTTAATCCAAATTAGATTAAGATTAATTATGGTTTAGTAGAATTAAGTCATGTGTAGGAATAAATAAATTAAAAATTTATTTAAAAGGGATTAATGGGATAAATGTATATAAATAAGATTTAATACATTAAAGGGGATGGTATTTAAATTAAATTTAAATACTAAAGAAGGTGAATCATATTTTAATTAAATAAATTTAATTAAATAGATAGAAGAATATAACAAATATAATTAATTAAAATTAACTATAATGTTATGGGAATATTATTTAATTAATATAAGGACAATTTTGGACGTCTACACCTTATGCTTGATCAAATCCCTCACATTGAAGATTGGAGAAATTGACATCTCCTTGGGAAACTCTACCTTGTAAGCATTGGGTCCATACTTAGCCAATATCTTGCAAGGTCCAATCATTTTCATCTGTAGCTTAATAGGTATCCCTTTTTGTATTCTTGCCTTATTTAGGAACACCATTACTAACTCACCCACTTCAAACTGCAAATCTCTTCTCCCCTCATCTCTTTTAGCCTTCAACTTCTGATTGGCCTCCATTAAGGTATTTTTCACTTGTTCATGAACTTCCCTCATTGATTGTGCGAAGTCATCAGCATGTCCACTAACTCCCTCATATCCTTTGAGGTCTCTGAGCTCTATCACACCCCTTTTATGTGCCCCATACATAATCTCAAATGGACTTTTCCCTGTAGTCCTATTTGAGCTATCATTATAGGCAAATTTTGCCTGTAGAATAACTTGTTCCCACCCTTGTCCATATTCCTTTGTCAGACATCTGAGCAAGTTCCCAAGAACTCTATTGATTACTTCAGTCTTCCCATCCATTTGAGGATGATAGGTAGATCCATGAGATAATTTTGTACCTAGTCTCTTCCATAGGGTCTTCCAAAAGTGCCCCATGAACTTCACATTCCTGTCTACAACAATGCTCATTGGTAGACCATGAATCCTCACTATCTCCTTGAAGAACAAGTAGGCAATATGGCTGGCATCATGTTTTGTTCTGCATGGTATGAAGTGGCTCATCTTACTAAACCTGTCTACCACTAAAAACACACTGTCTAAACCAGTTGGAGTCCTAGGTAACCCCACTATGAAGTCCATACTTATGCACTCCCAAGGTCTACTCAGGATGGGTAATGGATGGTAAAGTCCTTCATTTGATGAAGTTTCTTTAGCCTTCTAACATATGCCACACTGTTCCACATATCTTCTCACTTTCTTCTACATCTTTGGCCACCAATAGAACCTTTCCACTAATTCCAATGTCTTATTTAGTCTAAAGTGTCCACTTAGGCTCCCATTATGTTTCTCCTGTATGAGGTTCTCCCTCATAGAGCCTTTTGGAACACAAATTTGCTTACCTTTGAATAGAAACCCATTCTATAATGTATACTCTGCAAACTCACTATGAAAGTGATTCTCAAAATCTTTGCCCACTTTGTAAATCTCTGAGAAATCTGAATCTCCCTCATAGGTCTTTAAAACCTTCCACTCATGTACTTTTCAACTGAATCTCTTGAATGGTGAGTAGTCTCCTACTAAGGGAATCTGCAAAAAAAATTTGCACCCCCTTCTTATGTTTTATAGTGAAGGTATATGACTGTAGGAACTCCATCCATTTTATGTGTCTCAAGCTAACCTTGTCTTGAGTGTTTATGTAACTCAATGCTTGGTTGTCTGTAAAGACAACAAAATATTTATGCAATAGATAATGCCTCCATTTATTTAAGGCTTGTACAAGAGCATATAGCTCCAATTCATAGGAAGAGTACCTATACTTAGCCTCATCGAGTCTTTCACTGAAAAAGGCCACAGGCCTGTCTTCTTGGCTTAGAAAAGCTCCTACTGCAATGTTGCTTACATCACACTCCATAATGAATGGTTTATCAAAACTAGGTAACAACAATATAGGTTGAGTGGCTACTTCTCTTTTCAACCTTTTAAACCCCTCATTAGCTCCCTTCATCCAAATGAATTTAGTCTTCAATCCTCCTTTGATAGTCTCTAGGACTGGAGCACAAATCTCACTAAATCTCCTAATGAACTTCCTATAGAATTGGGATAACCCATGGAAGCTCTTAACTTTAGTCCCTATCTTAGGAGTAGGCCAGTTCAATATGGCCTTTACTTTCTCTTTATCCATTTTCAAGTCACCCTTGGAAACTACAAAGCCAAGGTAGACTAGCTCTTCCTTCATGAACTCACTCTTCTCAAGGTTTATGGTGAGTTTCTCCTCCTGCAACTTCTTCAACACTAACTCTAAGTGTTTCATATGATCCTCTTTGGTTTTACTAAATATGAGGATGTCATATAAATAGACAACTACAAAAACTCCTATATTGTCCTTCAAGACCTCATTCATCACCCTCATAAAGGTGCTTGGTGCATTGGTAAGCCCAAAGGGCATAACTAACCATTCATATAACCCCTATGTAGTCTTAAATGTAGACTTCCACTCATCACCTTCCTTAATCCTAATTTGATAGTACCCACTCTTCAAGTCAATTTTAGAGAAGTACTTATCACCCCCCAAGCAATCCATCAAGTCTTCTATTCTAGGAATTGGAAATCTATACCTGATAGTTATCCTATTTATTTCCCTAGAATCAGTACACATCCTCCACTTACCTCCATTCTTAGGAGCCAACACCACTGGGATAGCACAATGACTTATGCTTTTCCTAATCAATCCTTGGTCCAACAATTCTTGCACCTATCTGGCTATCTCCTTGTTTTGTTCTGGTTTCATCTTGTATGTAGCTTTATTTGGAAAAGATTCTCCTGGTATGAAGTCAATTTGATGACTTATCTCCCTCTTTGGTGGTAGTGAAGCTGGTGTAACCTCACATATTATGTCCTTGAACTGGTCCAACAGTTATCTCACTTCTTTTGGCATAGGTGTTTGCTTATGAGTCTCCTCCTCCTTTGGCTTTAACAAAATTGCATAGCCAACTTCCTCATCCTTCATATCCTTTAAGAATTATTTCCCACTCATCAACAAGGTTCTAGATTCTACCTTCTCCGCTATGTCTTCCTCTAGTAAGGATTGTATCTTGAATGTTACCCCATTTTTCTTGGAGTACTTATTATCTTTCCCATTATGGATAGCTTCTCTGTCATACTTCCATGATATACCAAGTAACATATGGAAAGCATCCTTTGGCAACACATCACATAGTATCCTATCCTGATACTTTCCAAGGGAACATTCTACCCACACTTGTTCATTCACTAATATTTTTTGGCCCTTATTCAACCATGTAACTTTATAAGGACACACATGTGGGATTTTGGTGAGCTTCAACTTCTCTACTGCCTCCTCAGATATGACATTATCTGTTGACCCTGAATCAATGATTACCTTGCACACCTTCCCCAATATCTTGCACTTTACTATTAAAAGAGCCCTCCTCTTCTTGTGCTCGTCTTTGGTGGTTGTCTTGATTAGTATTCTTCTCAACATAAGGTGTTCTCCTTTCTTTGAATCTAGGCTCACCTCTGATTGTTTAGAGCAATCTTCTTCTTGGACATAATCTATTTTCTTCTCTCCTTGTGAGGATGTTGGTTTATCTAGACACCTATATGCAGGGTGTCCCAACTATCCACAATTGTATCATTTCATAGAAGAAAAGTGAGAACTTCTCCCAAAACCTCCTGATCTTCCTCTGCCACTATTATAATAACTTCTTCCTCTATTATTGTATCCACCCCTACTGCTTGATTCTTGTCCTTTCTCTACATATCTGGAGTCACCTTAACCCCTACTATCACTGCCTCTTCCACTTGAACCTCCTCTATGGCCACATCTGTTGTCTCTACCCCTTTCTCTACCTCTAGAGCTAGAATCTTGCCTTTTCTTGAGTTTCTCTTCCACTTTCAAAGCCATTTGAAAACAAATATGAATGGAAGTCAGGGTAAAGAGACTAAGTTATTCTTGAATTTTCCACCTTAACCCATTAAGGTATCTTGCAACTTTGATACTCTCTAACTCCTAGATTCTTGATCTAAGACAAGTTTTTTGAAATTCTTTGGTATAGGTTGGCACATCTAGGTCTTTTTTCCTAAGGTTCTGCCTCTTCTTATGCAGTTGAATGTCATAATCTTTAGGAAGGTAATTCTCCTTTACCTTTGAAACCATTGTCTTCCAATTTTCTATGGGCTTCTTTCCCTCTTTCTCTCTTTCTTCCTGCAAGAACTTCCACCATGTGAATGTTTTCCCTCTTAGCCTTGACTTGGCTATCTTCACCTCTTCTATAATCCCATCACACTCGAAGTGATTCTCCATCCCTTCAATCCATTCCATAACCATTTTTGTATCCATCTTACCAGAGAATACTGGTATTCCTTCTAGAGCCTTTTCACTCAATGCCTTGAGTGCCTTGAGGAAAGGTTCCTCAGGTAGAAGAGGGTCGGGCTCTGGTTCCACCTCCTCTTATACTGGTTTCTTTCCTTTATCTATCCCTTCATGCATTTCTTCTCTCAACTTGTTGGTTGTCTTTACCACTTCTGCCATCTTTATCTTCATCTCTTCCATTTCTTCTTCAAGAAGCCTATTCTTGATTTGTTTCTCTGAAAAATCCTTGGCCAACTCTACATTGGTCACCATGATGTTCTCACCTATGGATTCACTCCACTCTGACATACACTAATCCACTCCCAAGCCTTTCAATGGCTCTGATACCAATTTTATGGGGAGCTCCTCCCCTAGAGCCTTCTAGCTCTTTCTAAGACCTTCACTTGCTCTTCTTTTAGGGTCTCTATCTCTACCCTAACAAGAGGATTCCTCTCCAATCCCCTAACTCACTAGGAGCTCTCCACCAACTTCAGACTCTTCACTAGACTCTCCTCCATAACCTTCTCACATCCATGGCTTCACTAACCTCCTACCTTTCCAATGGTTTCAAGTTCTTGTGGATTGGTTCCCTGACTCCTCTTAGGTCTAATCCAACCCCTATGGATCCAATTTTGTGGATCTTTCACCCATTTTCCAATCGAGTTCCAAATTACTATTCCTTTAGGCCTTGTAGCCTTTTTAGGCCTATTAGCCCTCCTAATCACTGAAAAGGTGGATTTTCTCCTAAAACCCCTTAACACCCCTAGAAAAAAATTGCATAATATTTGTGGGTTTTTCCTCACCTTAAATATTTTCTAGGTCTCTGATTCCAATCTTGTCCGTACAATGGACTTTCACCAAACCCCTAAAAATAAGGGTTTCTAGGGCATGAAGATTTGTTTGGGTTCTTGGGCTTCTATAGTTGATCAATTGAGTTCCATAGAACTTATCCTTCAATCATAAGGTCTACACTTCATGCCCCCACACTCCTCTATCCTTGATTGTCACATACCAATCACTCAGCAACCTCCATTGCCTCTGCACTGTTCAGTTACCCTAGCAAGAATAACCAGTACTCGCCTAGGGCCTGAATGTACTCAAGCTTCCCCTGCACACACACACTCCATAATCCATATCTAAAAATTATATACAAGGCTCTAATAGATTCCAAGTGTTCATGGAGTTTGAACCACGGGAACACCAAGAAAAGCCATCTTTTACATGACTGGACCAAAATTGGCCAATGAACTCACAAAATACAAGAAATTAAACAAAAGCTAACCAAAAAGAATAATTAAATAATCCAAATCCATAGAGATCTAATTAATTACATTTAAAACACTCTCCATGCTTTCATTCAATCCATTCAATCCACAAAAGTGATGGATTATGGCTCGGTATCCTAATTACAGTGTAAATTGGTTCTTTCTAATAACCAATCCGTACACAATGAAATATAACTGACAGATTAGGGTTGAAATAACCTTATATACTCTCATCCATCATGTCTATACCCTCTGGTCTGGATTTGGGTATCATAAGAGTCGATTCCTAAAATCTAGCAAATGTTGTCATGACAACTTTGACAACTTTTGTCAAATTGACACTTTCTCCACTTTGATGGTCCTATTTGGTTTCAAACCTTACCAAATGACCTAAAATGACTTCAATACATTAAAAACTTAAAAATATTCCCATTTTGGAATTTTGGTCAACCCTTTGACCTTTTGGTTGACTTCTAGGTGCAAGACCCCTAGAATCAACTTGACTCAACCACACACAAACCCTAATCTCTCCTAACACTAAACACACCTAAAACACAATAGGGACTTTATAACATATTCCTTATTCATGGATGGTTGGCCAAACCAACCTACAATCCAAAATGACTAAAGATCTTCCTAAAGACCTTAGGGTGCTCCTGCACCACCTAGTTTCCCTTCAATCGATCATAACTTTCTCTCTTGTTCTTTCCAGATTACGCAATCATACAAAATTCATCTAGAGACATCCTTGAGTCTTCAACCATGACTGGACACTCCAATTCATTCCGCAACACAAAATTCCTATGTGCTCATCCTTGGCAGCATATCAGGAACACTATCAACAAACACAACACCAAGTTGACATCAATGAGAACATAATAATTGATCTTCCTGACATCAAACTTGTCCCAATCAGTACTCAATAGTCTCTTCATCAGTTATGCCAACACTTTCAAACATATTGTGTATGAATGAATTACCAAAGAACTTGATGAAGACATTTTTACAAACATAATATAGGATTGTTGCTCAAGTCTTGATAACAACTCTCCCAAATCTCAAGTTTGTGAAAAAGTAAGCAATGAAACCATGTTTTCACCTATATCACATGAGGTAACTCATTGCAATCTACATGATTTTTAGGTTGAGGTTCTATTTTGCAATAAGACTTTTATTTTTGGCCTTTCAATGGGATTTCTTAATGTCTAATAAGACATCTAGCTTGGTTGGAAGTCAATAAGTCCTTGAATGTCACACTTGTACTTGATCATGAAGATACAATTGGGAATGAAGCCAAAGATGCATATGTAGTTGAGAAAAGGAAATTTGTATGCCTTGATCTACTTTCAAAAAAAAATATGTATGATCCATTTGAGGAGGTAGGTGAACCTTCTCATTTATTCAAAGAAGAGGTGCATCAACCCATGGTACAAATATTTGTACTTCATCTATACTTGGTGGTTTATGATTATTTCAAGCATGATACATTTTTTAATACATGAAGCTAATTTGGAGAACCCATGAATGGTTTCACTTGAATAAATTCCCTTTTTTAGTCAGTATAGGTTATGTTATTTTTCCATGTACAATAAGTGCAGTTGCACAAAGTTGAGTCCTATTTCAGTAGGATGTTAGTCATTCGTCTCATCCTTTTTTTCTTTTCTTGTTTCTTTGATGTGTGACTCTGTAGCCCAATGGATGGATGAAGGTACTTAGAGTTCTAGGTTCTACTCCCTTCCATCATTTCTACCATCAAAAGAAGTTCCCCATTCAACACACGTTGTTATCCTTGATTTTTGTTGGGCAATAATGAAGAGATAATCATGCAAAAATTGTCCATTTCTTAGTTTAGATCCTCTAGGCACATATTTCAAGATAGTCCTTGGAGGTCTTTGCATGAAATCTAACCCTATAAATTCATCCTTTCTATCCAATTTTGTAATACATCTTTCATTTGGGAGATAGAAAATATCTCATACTTGTAAGTCAGATTTTAAACCTCGACTTGCAAGTGCTTCAATGTATACCAAATTGCAATTGAGTTCTTAAAACCTGATTGTAAGTTTTATATTTTGCATTAGATGTTGGTTGGGTCTTGAAACCCAACCAACATGTTCTATTAGTGCCTCCATGCATGTAAGGAAGGTATTTAAACCCACGCCAAATTCATCCACACCCTTCTTCACTTGTCAGCGGGGTTTTAGGACCTGGACACAAGTCAACATTTTCCATGTCTTTTAACTTGTGAATAAAATATTGAGACCCAACCAAAAATTATTTCTAATGCATACTTGTAGATCAAGTCTTAAGACTTGATCCACAAGTTCCCTTGCATCCATTTGCAATCACTTGCCTAGCATGTTTACAATCAGGTTTATGAAACTTAACTACATATTGCATATCATTTTCCTGCAAATTTGCAGTTGATTTTTTGAAACCCAACTACATATTCATTATACCAATTAACATGTGTGCATTTAGTCGTGTTTTAGAAACTTGGCTTCATTTCAAATTGATTGACCACTTGCAATCGAGTTTCTGAAACCTAATTTCCAAGTGACTTTGCCTTTGCTAAGATGTAATAAATTTTTTGTCAGATGCTTTGCATTTTCACTTGCAATTCGGGTTTTGGAACCTGAATTGCAACTTCTCTCAAACATGGTCACTTTTGACCTTTAGCATTTTCACATTTTCCTCTATCTTTACATGGTTCTTGTCATGAATTTTTCCAACTCAGGGAATCTTTCAAAACCATTGTGTTACATCCATTACAGATGTCATCATCCACATACCAGGACTTAATGAATCCAAAGAACAAGGTACCAAGCATAGATATGAAGACTCCGTTGGTGAAGGGTGTTGGAAACAAGTTGTGTCTAAAGATACCTAGTCTATTTTTAGTCATGCATTATATAATTTTGTTTGACATATAAAATGAAAAATGTAATTACATGTGATCACAATAAAATTCAAAGTAAAGTAGGATTATATTGTGGAATAATTCAAAGTTAGTTGTATCTCTCCCTCCATTTTCTCATAGCCTTTCTTCTAAAGATATGAGAGGGCTCATTATAAATAATCATCTTTTGGAAATGCAACAAAACTCTACCAGTTTGGGAGGCAGTCTAAAACTTTGATTTTAGATTTAAATCAAATTGCAATCAAAAAAAGAGGCAGTTAGTTGCTTTCAATCTTTATGTTGGAACAATTTATTATGTGACGACATTATCTGAATTTGATTGTGAGTAATGTGTTGTTATCTAAGAGGGATTTAAACTCAATCTTGTAGTCTTAAAGTTTCTTATTGAGTTTGGAACTAATGTTATATGTTCAAAATAAGAAATACCTTGTAGTCTTTGTGCCACCTTTATCTTCTACTTTTGTATGTTTAAGGTGTAGTGTATGTTGGGGGGTCTTTGAGTTGCACGTTATTTTCGTTTATTTTTTTGAAACTTTATAAGAAGTCATGGAAATTATTTGAGCGTTCGTGAGCTTCTTAGTTACTAACTTTTCTAGATTCTATGTGAGAGATTGTTGGAAGAAAGATCGTCTATTTTGAAGAAAGATAAAATGATGAAGTAAATAACACTTATTCTTAAAGAAGAAAATATGTTGAAGATAACGCCTTATTTCTAGTGTAGTGTAAATAATCTTAGTTAAGTGTCAGTTGTTTTCAATATCAATAAATAGGGGGAGTCTCCCCTTACAAAGAGGTGATACTGTGTCTCACACACTTTTGTTGAAACTACTATTTTTCAATTGGTTGAATCAATGCAGTTGCAAAATATTCACCCAACAATTAGGTAGCTAATCTAAGCAGTTAGCCCACTTAACCCTACATATATAATTGAAGATGTTGTAAAAAGGGTTCCACTCTTTGGATAAAATATTGTACATAGGATCTTGAACAATATTGTTCAAACAAAGCAATAGAGAACAAAGTTTTGGATGTGAATTAAACTTGTTTCTTATGTGTTGTTAATGTTTTGTGTATTAATTAATACTAATGTTTTTTCCTAAATGTTATGTGTGAATTAGATTAACATATCATTATCTTGATATCGTAACTTGAATATGTTAAACTTTAAAAGTTAGTTTTCACATCCCATCTTTGATTTTTATTTATTTTTACACATTTTTTAGCTCAAAACACCATAAATACCAATACCCCCATCATATGATGGATCTATCCCCCTCAAAATGCAAATAAATATCGTCATTATACAAATATCTCCAACTATTATAAATGTGTGTCATTGCTCATAAGAAAAACACAATCATTTTGTACAAGCTACCAACACGTGGTGACAACCATCTGAATGAAGATCCTCTAGGTCTACACACATACAACTAAAAATTCAATAACATCAAGTGAGATTAAGATCTCCAAGCCAATAAGATACAATGACCAACAAAATACCATGAATCAATCTTACATCACCAAAACATAATTGTCAAAGTCTCTCATTAAAAGGAGTAACCAATTAATATCTAAACTATCATGAAATTATGATAAAACCATAGCTACATATCCCAATACCAGTATCCAAGTACCATAAACATCATCCATCCTCTCATCCCAAATAAAGCATACCAATTCAATAAAGATAAAACAATACCAACTAAAAAGGTATGCAACAACAATGAATCAAACTTGGTGGATATAAACAGTTCACACCGAGTCATCCTTCTACAATCAATAGGTTGTGCATACCTACCAATCATATAAATCATAGATCCAAATGTCGAAACATGTTAGAAACATAAAATAAAATGGAAAGGAGATGAGGAAATAATCCAAGAGAGAGTGCAAAGGAAGAGTTTTACGAGAGAGAGAGAGAGAGAGAGAGAGAGAGAGAGAGAGAGAGAGAGAGAGAGAGAGAGAGCAAACACCAAGANTAATCCAAGAGAGAGTGCAAAGGAAGAGTTTTACGAGAGAGAGAGAGAGAGAGAGAGAGAGAGAGAGAGAGAGAGAGAGAGAGAGAGAGAGATCAAACACCAAGATCACCCAAAATGCTCCAAGACCAAGACAAGTAGACAAGAATTTTGAAAGGGGAAAAAACAAGAAAACACCCCTTATGAATAATATGAATGAGGCACAAATCCTATAAAATGAGAGAGAGCTTGAGCAAGAAGCTCATTACAATATTTTGAGAGCAAGATTGAGAATGAGAGAAGAAGAGAGAAGAATTCCCATAAGAACCAACCTAAGAAGTGTGTGAGAAGCATCTCTTAAGTAGAGATGAGTGAAGGAGTTTTCATGTAACTCCTATGTCCAATGAGTGCCACATTCACATTAAGTGTGTGCCATGTGTAGGAATCCTCTTAAGGATGAATATCTAATTTCCTTATTAAAGGAATTACAAAAATGTGACATGTCCTCCTACTTGGACTAGAGGAAAAATACAATTTAGGATACCTTGGTTTATCATTTAAATTACATATATTACGAAGGAAAGATTAAATTCTAACACCCCCCTTTAATCTTTACTTGGGGTGTTTAAATCAAAGGGTATCAAACCCAAATTTTTACAATGAAATTCATTTTTTTCTCTAGAAAGAGGCTTTGTCAAAATATCTGCAACTTGATCTCCTATATAAGGAAGAAGCTATATTGTCTTCAAGTTTGTAATTGGTCTTCTAGAAATGTGATGTACAAGAAGCTTTGGTAGAGCCAAGAGAAGTGGATGAACCCTTAAAATGTGTTCAAGTGGAAGTATATGCACATCTTCAAGTAGTCTGGTGATACACAGGACATGTGGAAATGAATTGATGTCTTTATTGGGCCTTGATGGATCACCTGAAACATAGAGCAAGAAAGAAAGGAAACTATCCACAAGTATAATTCAATCTCATATTCAAGTTAGTATATATTTTGAAATTTGTAACATCAAGGTATAATTTTAAGGAAACTCTCATAGTGAAAATTGAGTTAGAGATAAAGATAAATGTAATTATTCACCAAAATTGCAATGGAGCTAACATGATATCAAGATAGAATAAATGCTCAAAATGAAAAAGATAGGTACAAAATAATTAATCAATGCTCTCATGAAATAAATTTATACTAATACACAAATGACCACAGACAAGGTCAACTAATGAAAACCTGCATCAACATTGTGTCAATCACATGGATATAGATAGTCCACTAATAAGTCATCCCACAGCAAGTGAATGGGTCTCAACTCCATCACCTACATGACCCACGATCTAAGAAATGAAGAATGCAGTGCATTATCATGTTAGTATATAAATAAATATGAGAGATACAATGATAAATCAGAAGAATAAGAGACTCAAGTAGAAAATTAACTCAAGATCCTAATTTCCAAGCATATTTACCATTGTGAACCATAAGACATGATTATGAGAAGTAATAACATATTGCCTGCAAGAAAAATGTGAAACAACATGGGAAACCCATGAAAAATCATCCTCTAATTGAGGAACAGAATAAAGAACCATCCTCTCACTAAGGAAGATAATAAAGAATCATCCAATGCAACTTTCAAGTGGAACAAGTTGATAAACATCAACTCAAGAAAGTGCATCTTGTTGTATGCTAAATGTGGACCTCTGAATTCAACACAAACACAACATAGTCCTTACACAATCGCTTAATTCACAAAGACAAACATGAATTGTTTGTTCTGCAAATTCGATTGAGGTGACCTGTTGCCTCCTAATTAGATGTGGATGTTGAGTTTTTCCCTCAGAACAAGAGCCAACAACCTGACCATTGCTAACATGGAGGATTTAATAATGCAAGAAGAGAAGAATTGCCATGATTTTATGAGAAATCTGCAACTAGTCTATGAAAAGAGATGCATTTAAACTAAGAAATTGAATTGCACTAATCTAAGAATGATTTACAACTACTCTATGGAAGTAAAATGCAATTAAACTAGCAAAAAAGCAAATACTCTTAGTCTAGAAATGAAAAGCTTGTAATCTATGAAAGGAATTTGCTCTTAAACTAGAATTGAATTGCTTGCAATCTATGAAAGCTTGAAAACATCAAATTGAAATATTAGATATGGAAATGAATCTTAAATGAAAGCATATATCTTTAATTCCAATTGAAATCTTAGCCTAATTATGCAAATGGGCTTAAAAACATGAAAATCAAATGTAAATTGCCTATAGTATTGATGCTCTTCAAAAAGTCCTCCCTAATGAAGAAAAGAAGGTCCAATTTATAGAAAACCAAGGAAAGAGAGTGAAGAGTTTCTTGA
>MU226453.1:2457348-2495389 GCA_018584345.1 Thuja plicata
TAATGTCAGATTTATGCAAATTTGGGTTTTCTGCATTTGAAACTCAGTCAATTAAAGTCAATAAGGAGAAGAATTTGCCTAATACAATAGGACTTCGAAGATAAGAAAATGCACCAAAATTGATTGGTTTATTAGGTGCCAATTTTGGGGTGTTACACATCCCAGTGCAACTTACAAATGGAACAAGTTGATAAACATCAATTGAAGTAAGTGCATCCCAGTGCACCTTACAAATGGAACAAGTTGATGAACATCAACTGAAGTAAGTGCATCCCAGTGCAAATTACAAATGGAACAAGTTGATCAACATCAACTGAAGTAAGTGCATCCCAGTACAACTTACAAATGGAACAATTTGATCAACATCAACTGAAGTAAGTGCATCCCAATGCAACTTAAAAAATGAATATAAACACATGGTATAAAGCCATAAAATGTGGCTATGTGCATGAAGAGATGTTATAAAAGCATAAATTGCAACTATGTGCAAATATATTAAATCAAGCTCGTTGATAAAATCAGTAATAATACTCATGAAGGCAATAGTGTAAGATAATCTCATAATCTTGAATAATTGGAGATAAAGAAGAGATAAATGAAGGAGCAACATTAATGTTATAGATATCAGTTAGAAAATTCTATTGATGGTGAGCATGAGAATTGATTTGAAATAGATGAAAGAACATAATTACTTGTTCGGAAATAAATTTATAATTGAAAAACCCAGACTAATGTAATAAACAGAATACTAAAGATCTATGAGTGAAATAAAATAATAATGAACAATTTGATTTTTAGCTTGAGAAAAAGTTTGAGGATCTTTAGAATGCATAAGAGAAGACATCAAAGCAAAATTGTAATAATTAAGTCTCCTAGGTCTAAGTCCACCCATACTAGTAATATAATCGTCACCTTCATTAAGTAAATATTTAAACCATTTAGGATTTCTTTTAGAAGTAATGGAAATATCACTATGAGGAGTAAATTCATCGTTTTCATCATCACTATGAGGAGTAAATATATAATTATCATCATGAACAAAATTAGCATCATCATGAGCAAAAATTATCACTAAGTTGAGTAGATATATTCTTACTATCATCATCATCTTTTTAATACTAGTAGGAATAGAAATAGGTGCATTAGGAGTAAGGTTTAGAATAGGAGGTTGGTCCTCCATGAGGTCAATAATACCCCCTTTAAATTCGTCATCTTTGACCTTTAACCAATCATGCACTTCATTTTATGCAATAACAACATCTCTTGCAATATGCACCTTGTTAGTAATAGGAACATAAACTCTATAACCTTTAGTAGATTCAACATACCCAACAAAAGTAAATGAAAATAAATTAGAATTGAGTAAAGCAAAGAATAAACAGTTAACATTAAATAGAATTACAAGGTGAATATCAGTTTAATTGAATGTTAAACACGAGAATAAGCGAGAAGCTTAATATATAAAAAGAATGATTACCCCATTTTCTTAATAAACAGAAATTTCTTTCCTACGAATAATAATCAAAGTGAAAGTTTTTCATGCCAAATAGTTGGAACATTTAATTTGATTTCCGAAATAAGGGTAGTCATAATTAATAAGCAAAATGATCTGATTAATTTAAACGAAGTGAAATACAATGTATAAATAATGCTAAAGAGTAAGAAAAATAACTTTAACTCAATGTTAATCACAATTTGAATGGATAAAAATTTATTTTAAAAAAAAATAGTTTAAATGAAGGAACAAAATTTAATTGCAACTAATTAACAAAATAGCAATTGAAATATGTTAGAATTGATATAATAGATATAGGGTTAAAGCGATATTAAAATATATTAAACTAAAAAAATATTTTAATGTTTAAACTTTTTTTATGTAATTAAAGATTTGAACAAATTTATATAATTAATAAAAATGAGTCAAAGATTGAAATGAGTCAAAGGTGGAATAATAATAATAAGCCTGCAATGATATAAAAAAACAATGATTATCATGCAAGAAACCAGTTAACCTGCAAGATGAGCCAGAATAATGTTATAATGATCTGGAAATTTACTTATGTTACAAAAAAAAAGGAAAAGGCAGAGACTGAGAAGCTGCGAAGAGGGGCTGCAAGGAAAATATCAGAAGAAATGCCTGCAACCACCAGAGAAATATAAGAAAAATGTTTAACTGGAGAAATGATAAGTCTCAGAGAAACAAACTTAGCTTGAGAGCAATGGTGCGCAAGAGAATGGCCAAAAAACTGCGCAAAGACAGAGAATGAATGGCAAAGACAGAATGGCAGAAGACTGTTGCGAACCAAGGGAGGACTAAAATACAATAAAGAACTGTGTTTGAATATATATCATGTTGCGCAAGATATAACCAAATGGAATATGTTGTGTTAAAAGAATATGTTGCGCAATGTATAACAGATAAAAAAATTGCGCAAGGATGGCAAGGGGCTGCGCAGAGAGAGGAAGATGCAGTCAAAGACAAAGTTGCAGTCAAAGGCAATGTTGCTCAGAGAAAAGACATGTTGCAAAAGGGAGGAAAAGGTAATATTAATATAATGTTGCGCTAGATGTAAATATTGCGCTAAAGGTGAGAGTTGTGAGTGGATTGAAAGTGGGGAGGACAATGCAGCTAATAATGTTGACAAAGGTTGCGCAATATATTATGCAAAGAATAAGAATGTTGCACATGGAATAATAAGTATATTGGTGTAATAAGTCTACAAAGTTGCGCAGAGATAAGATGGTAAAGTTGTGCAAGGTATGATGCTAAGACTGTTGCGCAATGTTAGCAGCTAAGGCTGCTACGCAATGATATGGTAATGCAAGATGGGAGGAGGAGATAATAGGTTGCGCTACTAAAAGATTAATAATAGTTTTTAAAATTTTTTTGATATAAAATGATAACAATGTGATAGAAAAGAGAACTATTTACTGCGCAAGGTAGAGAATAGAAACAAAAAGAATGTTGCGTTGGAATATGAATGTTTCTAACTATAGGTTGCACCAAGCAAGGTAAAGTTGCTCCAATAGTTGAAAAGAAATGGAGATGTTGTCTGATATGCAAAGTCACAGAGAAATGGAGAAAAGAGACCACGGATTAGAAAAAAAATAGAGATATAATATATCTAAAGATCTAAAATCAGAGATCGAATATTAGAGATGCTAAGAACTGAAAGTATAACAAAGATAAGAATAAAAAGATTGAGATATCATGCATAAAAATATGAAAAGTTATAATGAAACCTACAAATAAAAATGTTAGATATACAGATTTTAGCAAAGAGAATGCAGGGAACAATGTTAGAATGCTGAAATATGTAAATTTGAATATACAAGTTTGGAAATAAGATATTTAGGAAAATGGATGAGAATGCATGAAAAATAAAACCCTTGCGGTTGCCCGACAGAGGTTGAGGTTAGTATCATATTTAAATCTTGATTTAATGATAAAAAATAGATTATGTGAATCTAAAATCTTCCCTTGCGATTGCCCGACAGAGGGAGAGATGAGAGCTTTAAAAAAAATTTGAAATATATATGAAAACACTTAGATTTGCAAAAATAATGAGAGAAATCCCTGCAAATAAGAGTTAGATCAACAAAAATCTAATTTCTTCTCCTCAGTAGAGATATCTTTCAACTATTCTTGCATGCACACTCAAAAAAAAGGATTAAACCAGCTCTGATACCATGTTAGAAACATTAAATAAAATGGAAAGGAGATGAGGTAAGAATCCAAGAGAGAGTGCAAAGGAAGATTTTTACCAGAGAGAGAGAGAGAGATTTTCCTTCAAGATCAAACACCAAGATCACCCAAAATGCTCCAAGACCAAGACAAGTAGACAAGAATTTTGAAAGGGGAAAAAATAAGAAAAAACCTCTTGTGAATAATATGAATGAGGCACAAAGCCTAGAAAAGGAGAGAGAGTTTGAGCAAGAAGCTCATTACAATATTATGAGAGCAAGAATGAGAATGAGAGAAGAAGAGAGAAGAATTCCCATAAGAACCAACCTGAGAAGTGTGTGCGAAGCATCTCTTAAGTAGAGATGAGTGAAGGAGTTTTCATGTAACTCCTATGTCCAATGAGTTTCATATTCACATTAAGTGTGTGCCATGTGTAGGAATCCTCTTAAGGAGGAGTATCTAATTTCCTTATTAAAAGAATTACAAAAATGTGACATGTCCTCCTACTTGGACTAGAGGAAAAATACAATTTAGGATACCTTGGTTTATTCTTTAAATTACATATATTACCAAGGAAAGATTAAATTCTAACAAAACATGTAAACTCATCATCACATTAATAAATTACAAACTAACATATCAAAGAGAATAATCATGTAGACCAAATGACTTAAACACCAAATCAACATCCAATATGATTTACCAAATGTGTCCACACCCATGGACAAAAGTAAGGAAATAATCAAGCATCAAGGAGATAAGAACAACCTCCTAACATCAAACCAAATCACCACCAAACCCCCCACAAACATGATCATGTTGTGCAAATTAAAATCATGTACTTGCATAACCATGACACCATAATCATCATCAACATTGTACCTACACTCAACTATCACTCACATGAGACTCCAAGTCTCAAACCATGTCAAAACATGTGCTCAAACTAAAGACAACCTATGTGCCTCTTACCATCAAATCGCAAAATATTAAAACACCTATAAAACTATATTAGGAAGCACCAAATTTGATAATCACTTGTAGCATCATAAATATCTCATAAAAATATGTACTCGGTCAAGGTTTTTCCTTTTGACTCATCTGAATGCTCACACAATCACACTTTGAATGAAAGGCACATAAAAATGATCAAACAAGTGCAAAACTCTTCATACTCATCACACTGATAAAATAACATCACTACTATGTAGTCAATTGAATATGCTCTCTAATGTCTATTTGAAATATTAAAAAAAATTGATTTCATATACAAATAACAATGTAAAAGAGAAGATATAAATTTTGGGCCCCAAAAACATTTCAAAATGGAAAAATAAAGGGACCAAACTTGTACCATCGTTTAGTGCTTGGAACCAGCTTTCCAACAAGTATAAGAAGTTGAAAATATGACTCTCTGAGTGAAATTTATGCCTATTTAAAAAAATAACTAGTTTGCCTATAAAAGCAATTTTTGGTGGACTCCACATGCATATCCAAACGAATTTTATTTTAAAAAAAAAAACTTTTTTATTTATATTAATTACTAATATAAAATCAAAAACGCGGTCTAGTCACATGATTAGTGACCAATTTGGTCACTCAGAATATGCTCGTACCAAGCTATCACAAACAAGCCAAAATTATAGATGCACTTTCATCAAAATATATATAGTTAGATTAAAGTTTGAGATAATATTATTAGTTCCTGCCAAGGCAGGAATACTTATGCATTCATGTGTATTCTTTTTTTCTATTACTTTAGCCAATCGCAAGATTGAATTTAAAAATTTGAAAAAGAAGTCTATAGTTGACATTTTTTAATTTGTTTAATAATTTGGGAAACTCTTTTTTGCTCTTTTCCTATTGGTTAATATTGTAAACAGTCAGTGCCAAAAATACATTTAAAGTTGAAAAATAATAATAATAATACTTTGGCTACAGTCAAAAGACATGACATCACTAGACAGGATGATTTTTGAAGTTATTAATGCTCAATCTTGAAGAGCCACGAAAAATCTCGAAGAGGTTGGATGCATTTATTCTATACAGTGACACATACTATAGATGAACAGCCTTTAGTCCACTTTATGAATTATTTCATTTCAAGCAATTATTTTTGTATAGATTTTTTAATATGCACAGTAGCACAATTCCACCAGATTGGATGTGCATTGAATGCATCCTTGTCTCTGGAGCTTTCAACTCTTCTCTAATACCTCTAATACTTCTGCTAGTCAACCGTCAGTCTTTGTTATTAGGTGTCCCTTGCTGGAATGTTTTCCAGGCTCTGTGGGGCGTCTTAATCTATTAGAGAGATTAACTATAGTAGCTTCAGGAGTGAAATCTACACCATTATCAATTGAATAACCTAAAAATACTAGAGATATTGGCTTGCCCGATCAGCGATTTGGAACTGTTTAATTCTTCTTTGTGCAACCTCAACATGCTACATCTACAAGGAACCCAATTGTCCAAGATTTCCATCTCAGGAGACTCTTGCCCCAGCCTTGAGAACCTCATAATCAAAGATAGTGAGTGTTTAATGGAGATAGAAGTCCTACCAAGTATAGTCAGAGACAAAAGGGCTATTGTTGGTCTTCTAAACTTCAAAAGGCTGCAGATAATCCATTGCCACAAGTTGTATGCGCTTCCTAATTTCGCACAATTACCTTCACTCCGAGAAATTGTGCTGAGAAGCTACTACCAAGCTAGGAAAATACAAGGTTTAGAACATTGCACAGGACTGGAGGTGTTGATAGCATACACCTGTCGGAGAGGATTGAACCATCAAAATCCTTCCATCCAGGTTTCGCTCGAGTTTATGTTTCCCACTTGTTTGCAACTGAGCCGATCCAATCATATGCTTTTGACTTATCATTTCCCAGATGTCTTAAGACTTAGCCTGACTTGCTAAACTTGTTGGCTCTCCATCTCCATCTGCGTCTCCCCCATCAAATGAATAGCCACCTCCTACAGCCTACATCGATGCATCATGGCTTCTCCCCTACCTGGCAAGGGATGGACCTGATATACCAAGTTTAGAGCGAATGGAAATATTGAGGACTTTGCATCTCCAAGCAATGAGGAAACCAATTGTTGAAGGTTGCATCCAAAGCATGCAAGTAATAAAACCTTCTAGGAACTCAGTGTTCTAATTATTTTCGTGTGATTGTACTTTTGGCTTGAATGTTTCATGTGCAAATTATTTGCAGAAATTGCCTAGCGAAATAATAGTTTGTATGTGGGCAGTCCAAAATGGGGCCTCGCTTGTAAGCTCCTTGGCCTTGGTTGTATTACAAAATTATGTGAATTGTTTTACATATCACAATTGATCCATGTCAGATATGTTGCAATCTTCGTTTGATCTCAACTGGTGTCTTCTCTTTTTTCACGTTTTCATGCTTCATGTTTTTGAAAAGATATTGACAATTGACAATTGAAGGAGTTACTCTTGGTCGATTATTCATCACTTCCCAACTTGTCCACTCTATAATCCAAGGATTTAATGTACCTGAAATGAATTATACCTGGGAGTCAATTATGGTTGGAAAAATATTTGTGATGCATTATTAATTAATTAACTGCATCATGTGTACCTCAGTCACGTCCTTGGTGATTCTGGGATTGTCTTTCGCCATTTTTTGGAGATGGAATCTCTTCAACTAGTTACTACAAGCACGGTACAGAATGAATACAATCTTACTATCCTAGAAAATTATTATAGGACATCCACAGGGTGTTTTTAGATATGGATATACTCAATGTATATATTATAGAATTTGAGCAGATTGTTGGGTAGGATGCATGGGGGTTATTGTGGTTGTGGTGACATTTTAAACAAGGATTATATTGATCATATTAGTGATTTGTGGCTTTCACTGATACAGATTGTCTTATTTTTATATTAAGGTGGATAGATATTTATTATGTCAAGTTTGTGAAGTAGTTACTACATGGTGGTTAATTGAGGGAATCCTTCAGTTTTTCTAATAGTGGTATTTACTTGTTCTTTTTAGAGGGTCGTAGAGATAAGGAACAAATTTATATTTTCTTATTTGAAAATTTGTTATACACAGAAGGTGAGGACCAAATCATAGCATGGAATTTATGTTCAAGAGAAATCATAGAATTTATCTATATTTTAAAGTATACATGTAATATTATTTTCAATGACTTTAAATGATATGTATAAATTGATCCTATTTTCTGTGCATGTTTAAGATGAAAAAACCAAGCAACAAAGGCTCCAATTTTATTCTTTGTAATGAGAAATGTTGCTATCATAGCCAATGCTAAGATACAGAAAGGTTACAAGAAAAGCCCTAGTGAGGTTTGATTACTCAACAAATGTTTCACTATTTTTACAATAGTCGAACACCTTAATAGAAATTGAGGAAAAGTTATCTCAATATATACCTTCTGGGATAGGGAAACCTATAGTCATCTGGCATAAGTATAGATCAGATCTTTTATTTAATAGTTTGTCATAACGCTTGAGATTATAGCATAGTACCTCTTATTTGAAATTTATTTGCACTTAAGTTTAAAGTGGTTTTCTTTTTTAATTAAAAATATTTAAATAATAATCTATAATATTCTTAGTCTTTATTTGTATTATATTTTACATTTGACAAACTTTATATGCAGTGATATGCTTTCAATCAGTTAAATTGTAATTAGAAATTTCTCCTTCAATCTTCGTATTTTACAAAATTAAAGTCGTAATTGGCTGATACTACTATAAGTGTTTTGTTGTTGAAAAATTTATTACAATAGGTGTGAGGGACTTCCCGTAATTAGGGTTTCAACTCCTTTCCAAACTTGCTTGCACAATGAACAAAACCATTTCGTATTCGGAATCTTATTTTGTCCTTAATATTTCACCGTAATTCTTATCATTCTTTTCTAATTAGCTTTTAACAAAATACATTTCACTTAGACAGAAACTTTGACGCTTTACATCCTTTATTCATTCATCGTCACTTTTAGTTTATTGTTTCTCTTCTTTTTCATCTCCATAGCCCCATCATCATCTTTATTAACCTTTTCTTTGTCTTTACCTTTGTCCTCTTCTTTTGGCTTGATCCTTATTTGAAATGACTCATCTTCCTAAGATCTTGAGGCCAAAAATCATCTCTTTTAATATCCTTGTAGATCGGGGTGCCTTCCTTCCATATCTTTAAGCCAATAGACTTATTTTGGAAAATACTTCCACCAGATTGTTGGGATTTTTCGGTGGATGTCTTACGCCCATAAAAGGAACTGATGCCAGGACATGATGCCTCTCAAAACATCGTGTGAGGTGGTTTTCGACGTATTAAATCAGCAACGCAATCAGATTGTGGTTAAATTAGACAATGGGCTTTTTGAATTTTGAACAGTTAAATAATCCTTTTTATGTCATTTGGCACATAGGAATTCAATGCATACGAAAATTAAAACGCTTGGTATACGGAATGCATTTCAGGTTTACTTTTGGTGATTTTAGAAGGCCTGACTACTTTATTACGGACTCAGCTATCTTCCATGTAAAATGTACCGTTGATCAAATTTCAAAAAATAGAAAACAGCATTTTTCTTCATGACCATAAAAGATAAATAATATATTTTCATGAATCTGAAGAAAAAAAAAAGTTTTGACTCTTTTTTGGGTTCTGATAATATTTCTGCATCCATATATATGCTTCTTCCTTACAAAATTTAATTGCAGTAAGAACACTTGTGAAACGTATTCATTTTTTTAAAAATTGAGTAAATATTAGGTTTTTATTTTTGGTTGAGAAAAATATGTATAAAATAAATTTAATTTGTCCTAAAATTTAGAAGAGTAAGAAATAATTTAGTTGTGTGCAAAATAAATTCACTTATTTCTAAAAGGTAGGAAAGTAAGAAAAAACTTAGTTATGTGTAAAATAAATTCATGTATCCCTAAAATGGTGGACAGTAAGAAAGAAGGTAGCTTGTGTAAAATAAATTCACATATCCCTGAAATGTAAATGGGCATTTATTGTTTTAATTGTGCAAAGAAAAAAAATCTAGTAGTCAAATAAATTGAATGAAAATGGATATAAATATGAATTTAAAAGGTGATGTTCATTATTGTATTTGCATTGAGGTGTGCACAATTAGTGAATTATTTTGCACCAATAATAAGTAACTATTTTTTAGACAATTATCATGGCACTTTTTTAACTATATTAAAATAATTTATAAGATAAAGACACCACTAGATTTTAAGTTATTTTGTTTGAAATTTTATAGTGTAAAAGAATTTCTTTGATTCTCATTCTAGTGTCATAATGCTATAGTATGAGAGATACATTTTATTGTACTTTAAGTTATTTTATTTAGTGAATGAACACATAAATTTAAATTAATTTTTCTTTAAGAATTGTAAAGAGTCATTATATTTTTGTATCTAAAGTTCAATTTTACATATAAACTTGCTATCATTCATTATGTTTTAAAATTCTTTTATGATGTTAGTTTAGAAAAATTATTGACTTTTGTATATATATTTTATTTTTACATATAAACTTGCTATCATTCATTATTTTTATAATTCTTTTGTAAATGGACCTCCTGACCATGTGTTGTATCACATATTTACCACATGAAATTATTGCAAATGGAGCTAGGCTCCCCAACCTAAGTCTTTAGTATTAATGTTGTATTGTAGATACATTTTTTTAATATTTTAAGATTATTATTTTTTCATGTGAATGTGATTTTTTACTATTTAACATTTTTATAAAAAGAATTATTAACAATTAACACCTCGTACTATTTCACTCCACCCAACCCCATACCACCATTATAATTATACTGTTCTGTTCTGACTTAAAAAATCATAAAATATATTAGAAACAAGAATTAAAGAATTATTATACAAAGTAGCATCTATCTCTCATTCAGTACATTAATTAATTATTATAATGTTCCACTTATATAATTACAATTAATTTCTAAACTAAAAGACAAGTACTCCCACATTTCATGTAGTCAAAGTAAGTATTTGCACATATGTATATATTTATGTGTCAGTATTATTGTGTTCTATCTTTTCTTTATCAAAATAAATTACTATGGATTCTTTAGTTTCTTCATTTTATTTTGTTGGAGTTGCAATGTAAAATAAAACAACGCTTAGATATAAAAGTTTTCCACAATCTCTGAATTGATAGAGGCTTTGATTGTGTGTTCATTTCTTACATATATAAAGTAGTTATATTGTTGGCACTTGCACCTACAAGAGGTGCAATGGTCACGCTGATAGTTAATATAATGGGGGGTTGAAGGAAGCGAAAACTAAGTGTATTATCCTTCTTCTATTTCTTCTTCTTCTCCTTTTGTTGTGTCTCATTCCCCTTCTTTTTCTTCTCCTCTACCTCCCTCTCCCTCTCCCTCTCCCTCTCCCTCTTCTCCGTCTTCCTCCTCCTCCTCCTCTTCTTCATCTTCCTCTTCATCCTCTTCCTCTTCCTTCTCCTCCTCCTCCTCTTCCTCTTCTTATTCTTCCTCCCCCTCTTCCTCTTCCTCTTCCTCTTCCTCTTCCTGTTCTTCTTCTTGTTCTTCTTCCTCTTCTTCTTGTGGCAAAGCCAAAAGATATTGTAAGCTCATCATCTGAAAATCAAAACACATTCAAAGTGCAAGTTAATCTTGACACTATTTGTGAAAGGAAAGATCAGCATGTTGAAGCCTTACTTGCACAATTGCGTCAACTAGAAACCTCCTACTAAGCAAAATTGTTTCACTAATGCTCTATAAAGAAAATTGGCTCTATACCATAAACATTTGAGGAATGAGATGAATAGGTTAGGTGCTCTCAACGACAAAGAGAAGTAAAGGTCTCAATGGTTCAAGTTGAAATCCCACCCAAAGTGAGGACCTTCATATTACCAGAGAAATTTTCCATATTGTGCCTCCCCTACCCATTAAAATAAAATCATCAAGCAATATATACTACTAACCAAATCAAACAAAACAAAGAGATGTCTGTTATGTTAATTTACCATAGAATGAAATTTAAATTGATCTAGTTTGCATATTGTTTTAATTCATTCAATATTATGAATGGCAAAAGACAAAAACCTCTCATTGAACTTGGTAGATAGATCATGGTAGAGCTAACGAATGTATTAGCACCATAAGGAACCCAAGGTACATGAAGTGGGTACCTAAAGTAGACGTAGTAATACAATATCTCCTAGAAGCAGGCCACAATAGATGAATGGGAAGCCTAACAAAGAGATCTTATAGGATGTGCAATTATGCACCACCATTTTCTTCCTCACATCTCAAATAAAGATATCTTTCCATCAAGAGAAAGAGCACAATGCATAATGAAATAACCAATTTGAGTGAAGGAAGGGCAAAACAAGCCATGTCCATTGCCCCTTTATTGGAATCGATATCAATCTGGTATTTAGATAGGGATAGCTTGATTTCATTTGACCCTATTGCCCAATAAGGGAGTTTCATTTCATCCATGCATGATTTGCATTTATTTTTAGCATCATAATTCCTATGATTAACATAGTCAAGCCATACCCCTTAGTGAATAATAAGAAATATGAGGAAGCTTGGATTAACATTTTCTTATGTGTATGTGTGCAAATCCATTTCTAATATTTTTCCCCTTCACCATAGAAAAAGAAGCATATCCATCAAGTTACATTGTCAAAGGAAAACAACATTTGGGGTTATATGTGTATATATATGTGCTTATTTACTAAACAAAATTTGGGGCAAGCTTAATTAATTTACACATAGAAGTATGGAAAGCATAGCTAATCTGCACATTAAATAGCTTATCATGTTCACTTCAATGGTTCATATTCGGGGTGATTTTAGTTTGCATATCCATTTTTAGGGTCATGGCTGATGTAGACCGTTTCCTATGAAACCCACAAACAACCCCACCAATCAATGGTGCACAAAATGATGAAGACCATCCAATTTCACTATGTTACCAAGATGTTCTATTCCCTATAGAATGGATCTTTCAAGATAGCCTGAGGGTTGAACAGGCCAAAGGAAAAAAAAGAAGAGCATTTCCACACAGGTAAATGTTAAGTCACAAAAATGCAGACAAAACTTGATCCTTGATTTTATTTTTGAATAAACAATTCCTTTCTGAATCACAAAGATGATACTTAATTTCATTGACACAAAATCAGTAAAAATTACTAAGTACATTAATGCTTTGTTACTGTAAATAAGGAAAAAATTGAAACATGGATCATCAAAGCAGCAAGGACTCCAACTTTCAACATCACGGCACCCAGATGAACTAAACATTGCAATAATAATAAGCTTATCGTAAAGTGCCTTGACCGCAGACTTCCAATTGAGTCTATTCGGAAGTTTCTAAACTTGTTCAACGAATTTCATTTTGTGTACTTCTGCACAATCGATACAACTTTTATAGGCAATATGTAAATTAACTATTAATGCTCTATTATGGATTGTTTCAAAACCTCTATCCTCAATTTCCCATCTCCTTTGGTAATCTCTAAAATATGTCATCGTAAACTAACTATTAACTTTTATAATACATATAGACACATAAAAGCACACACATGCACGTGCATAGATAAAACCCTGGGATCTTGAAGGTGTTCAAAGTCATCGGCCCCTGTCGGGTAATTTTCTGGGGAATGTGCTCCCTAGCCTGTATGTCTATTTAAATGGAAATTGGTAGATGTTGAACACGGGTGAGGAAATGGCCCCCGTCGGGTAATTTATTTGGAGGTAAAATAACAAAATTAAATTAAAATCTGTCAGAGTTAAGAGTATTGGTGATGAAGGATAACAATTTTGTAGGTACTAATCTTCCAGAGATTGATAGGTCAAAGAGCCTCCAAATCATGCTTCTCCCAATAATATTTCAGGTCCAAATCCACGCACAATTGTATCATTGTGTGTGCAATGGACAATACAAGCCAAGATGGTTTTGTGTTGTTTACTTCAAATGGTGTTTATTATCAAGATGGATTGGAAATGGTGGATGATAGCTACACTGTTGATGGGACAACATACACTGAAAATTAATATTCTCAATTCTACAATGGTGGGAGCAAACCATATGGGTTTTCAGGGAATGTTCTTGCTTTTGCTGATCAATCTCTTTTAGGGCTAAATATTGATCCACAATATTCCATGGCTAATCGATCGGAAAGAGTGATCTACAATAAAGCATCCAAGTTCTAGAGAGAGATGGTGCCCCTGTATCTTTCGATTCCTCTGTTACTGGACTCAGCAGCAATGAGATAGTAAAGAATCATCACACTGGAATCTAAACATGACCTTTACACTACAACCTCACAATATGTCAACTGTAATTGCAACTTAATAAATGTGTGCCACTCTAATGCATCAATGACTATTACATTGCAACATTTTAAATGGGCCACTGTAACATGTCAACTGTAATTGAAATCTAATAGATATGTGCCAATTTAATGCATGAATGACTGTTACATTGAAACCTTTAAAATGGTCAACTGAAACAGCCCTACTCAATGTGATATCAGTTTTGGATTCGAAGAAAAACCCAAAATGATCAAGTTAGGACTCAAAGTTACATAAGATTCTACTTCTCTTTCTACGGTAGAAATTCAAAAAAAATATTGGGTTAACCAAAATAGCAACTCACACACAGTTGGATGATAAAATGTTACACTCCAAACAGCAAAGGGATTAATATGTGGTAGAGCTCCCTACCGTGCCAAATGCAAGTCCCAAGGTTGAAGCCAAAAATAACAATTCACATTTGAAGTAAATGACATTTGGAGAGAAATTGTGTAAATGGGAAGACAAATGTGATTGAGTTTTGGGTTTCGTTTGAAACCCATAGTCAAGATGACTTCTGCCTTCTCTTTTACACAACTTCTCCTCGTAAATATCCATTTATGAGTTATGTAAGCCGCAAATATTTAATAATTCACATATCTAGCTCAATGTAAAGCATCCTCAAATCTAATTGTGAAAAAGAGGAGTCACCCTAGTCTTTCTAAAGATATCCTCACATAACTTGATACAGCTAAATGAATGGTACTATAATCTTTCAGCTTGTATTCCATAAAATTAACAGTGTTTTCAGAATAAAGATGCCCAAAACATGGCAAAAGATACATAGAAAAGGGATAAATAAAAACATCACTACAATGAATAAAACTTTCTATATCTTTCTATTGAGGGTTTCCTTTTAGCACACAAGGGACTCAAGGCATTGCAACTTGAGTTGTTGCTTTAACTTGTTAATGAAGTCTTCAGCCTTAGCATCCACTCCCCTAGTAGAACTCCCATCAGTGCCCGATTCTTCTTGGGAATGGTTAGAAAGAGGAGAAATCATTAGTTCTTCTACCACAACATCCCTTTCATGGCTATGGCTGAGTTCAAATGTCTTAGATTTCTTGATTGTCCCAAGCAAGGTAGATGAGGTGGGTGCAGATCTAAGAGCAGTGTCGCATCAGATTTGCTACGCACAAGCCCATTTCTCACATTCCCTATTCTCTGCGAGAGCCCAGAAGAAGCTTTGCTACACACAAGCCCATTTCTCACATTCCCTATTCTCTGCGAGAGCCCAGAAGAAGCTTTGCCCCTGCCCTAAATTGTCCTGCTCGGCCTTTTCTTCTCTTGAATCATTTTCACCTCTTCCTCTTCCACTTCTCTGACCACCACATTGTCCTCTGAAACTGCTTCTTGTGGCTCAATTCATGTCCGCACTTCAGCCCAACGCTATCTGGTGAATCCCAAGGATTTGAGGTTCACCCAGGCTGATATCAAGTTTACTTTCACTGATCCCAAACACTCTAGTGTAAGAGAAACGACTTCTTTGTTACGCTATGGCCGCTTGAGTCGTAATGTTCCTCTGCATGTCTCCATTGATGAACAACATCGTATGTGGTGTGACAATAACCGTCACCTCTTTGCCCTAAGACATGTTGATGTTGATTCAATAGTTGTCATTTTTTATGGCACTCAACGCCCCCATAAATTCGTTAAAAAGTAAGTTGAGTGATCCTGCCTTCATTCGCAATATCAGAGTTGAAGCACCCACAGTTCAAATTCCATCACCGCCGACTTCTGCACAGAATGTTTATCAAATGCAAAATAAACCTTCTCTCCTGGGCTCTGTTTCTGCTAGGTCATTTGAACAGAAAGCCATATTAAGAAGTAGCAATCTATGTGTGGTTGTTTATGGGTTGACTAGTGTGATCTATAATGTTGATGTAAAAAATTGCTTACACAATCAAATCCAGAAATAGTAGACAAATAACTTAATAACTTAATTATGTTTTCAATTCGACTTAAAGTGGAATGAATGAAACACACACAACAAGGGAAAATTACGTAAAGAGCAAATGCTCAAGCAAATTACAGTCAGATTTCACAATTACAATTCTACTTACAAAATTATGGCCAAACCCTAGCGTTGTTCCAACGACTGCAAACAATTTCAGTAATGGTTACTATCATCTGTACGGTTGGGGTTTGCACAAATGATAAAAAAAAATTCTACTTACAGAATTCTGGCCAAACGTTACCGCTGTTCCAACATTTGAAACATTTACAACAGTTCCTATTGTCTATCTGTTAAGTTTTGCACAAGTGGTATAAAAAACTATCTGCTGAATGGTGGCTAGACCCTAGTGCTGTTCCAACACTCCAGTAATGGTTACTATTGTTTGAACTGATAAGTTTTGCACAATTGATTAAAAAATACAGAAAGATAAAATAGACAATGGTTTGCCTTATCAATTTTGGTCACCATTTCCTTAGACTTCTCAAAATTGATAAGGCCATAGTCATTCTTGTCAACACTGAATAATGTTGCTAGACTCCTCCCTGGTGTAGGATTCATCCATAGTCTTGAGAACCTGGTAGAGCTCATCTGCTGAGATGGAGCCACTCGGCCTCCACCATCATGGCCTGGACCTCAGCCTCACGCACATGACTGCCTATGGATAAATGGATGTCTGCCAGGTCGGACGCAGAGATCTTCCTGTCCCCATTAGCATCGAATTTCTTGAACACCTCTTCTAGCTCGTTGATGCTCTCTTCCATAACCCCTCCACCAGAGCAGAGATATCACAAATCTGTTTTTTGAACAGCTAGGAAATATTAAGCGAATTGTATGCCCTACTGAACCAATGCAAACCATGGAGATGCAAAGCAAGGTTTTCAAAAGGGCACACGAAAAAATAAGTGAAATAATCAGTACCCGAATGTAGTATTTACCAAAACTTTTGTTGTCGATTGAAGGCGGCATACGAAGCAGTCCCATATGCCACAAAATGCGGGAGATCGACCACAGTGAATGCTGGATTTCATGGGGAGATGATGGCACCAGTCGCTCAATAATAACAAACTCAATCACTATCTGACCTCACATTTTTGACAGATGCCTGCAATTTCATCTTGAAGCCTATATTACCGGTTTCATCTCCATCTCAATACACTGGTTCACCAACATTTCAAAGTGATGGTGTGACTGATCTAACAATGTACCCTTTTGCCGGCATCACATGCCTGATCGAAAAGGTTTGGTGGAGAGGAAATTTTATGCGCACCTATAAATTGTTTCCGACCAGTTTTTTTAAGGTATCAGACAGTTTTCCAGTATGAGACATTTTTCCATCAGTGGGAAATGCCCACAATGAAAAGCCTATCGGCTTAATAATCAAATAAATATATATAAATTTCCATTAGAGAATGATAAAGTATAGATTTTTGTCTCATATTCTGATTGTAAGTGCCTAAAGAAAATGTATCCAAAGTTCATAAGTACACAAGCCAAATAAATTTTACATAAATCTTATAAACCAATTTAAAAAGATATAACATAAATATAAATTAAATTAATTTTGTAGTTCAATATTGATAATCGTAATTTTAAACTAAAAGTACTTCTTAATGCATTTACTGTTTGTTGTCAGCCTTAGTGCTGGCTGCTCCTAGTTATTTTTTAAGCTTATTGGGCTAGACATTTTACTGTTATTACATTTGAGCTTCATGAATTGTATTCAAAGCAAGGACACCATATTATTCTTAAAACTAAAACTATAACAAACATAATATAAAGCAGACTACAAGCAACTTGAAACCAACACAGACAGCAGAATGTTTCTTGGAATAGTGAAAAAAAAACATATTTAAAAGCAACCCATTGAAATAATTGAATAATTGGGAGAAGAACTGAACAATCCATATATTTTGAGAGCTCAATAAAAACATGAGTTATTCTGGCAATAGTACCAATTGCCCTCAGGATCATCAAAAGACAATCAAAAGACAATGAAAGCAATGACAATAAACTGTCAAACGATGGGATGTCTAATTACTCCTTCGGCTTCATCCAGAGTAAAATTAGCCCTTGCAAATTGTCTACTGTTGAAGAATGGCTTTAAATCAAAGATTTCATACTCTTGTGCCTGCAACCAAGCAATAATGTCATGTTTTGTTAGGTAGAAAGGCAAAAAAACACCAAACACGAATGGAGAGAGGGATGCACAGCATAAGAAGTTTTCCCACCTTATTCCTTAAATCTTGCACTTTGACCTCAACTTGATTGAGCCGAGTTCTGGTACCAGACACTAGTTCCTCAAAACGCAAAATATCCTTCACCAGCCCTCTTAGAAGATGCAACAGCAGTTCATTGTAGTCCTTCTTGTAGGTGATGTATTTCTTAAAACTCTGCAAATGAATTAGAATCAACAAGTCAGCTATAGTTTATAACAATTACTGTTATCATCGACTCATCATCGTGAATAAGTTTCAGTCGCATGTACCTTTTGCAAAGCTTTTTGAACTCCATACTTTTGGGTTGAAATGAACGAGTCTAGTAGGACTCTGATGGCCATATCTACATCCTCCTCAGCCACATAAGTCCTCAGATGCATTCTAGCATGAGCTTCAGACATTCTAATCATTGATTCAATATGCCTCACTGCAATTGGAACTCCTTGACCATGCTGCAAACAAAAAAAAGCAGCCAGATACAATTGGTGAAAAAAACTGTGTTAATATCCTTAAAACCATTCAAAACCAGCAATCTCTGATCAATGCGAGAGTATCATACCGAAGATTCCCGCCTCAGATCTGCATATACATGTGTTAATTTCTCCAGATCCACATCATGTAATTTTGGGAAGACATTGAGCTTAGCATACGTGACATACTTCCTCAATGTATCTTGAGATAATATCTGAAGGTGAATAAACGAAGCAAGATAAGTACACAATAAAACAAGCTCAGTGTACTCAGGAAAAGAGTCCTTTCATTCAGAAAAGTGAACATTGAAACCTCTGGATCAGAAGCATTTTCCATAGTTGAGAAATCATCTTGGGAAAGTCTCGTAGATGCCTCCTCCATGTTAGAGCCTTTTGGCTGGGACTTGGCATGACTATCGACAACAAATCTTGCGAGCATCTCATCTCTGACTGGATCAACAACATCCTGCAAGATGATATAAAAATACATATTTAAAAAATAACTAGCAAACGAACAAGTTGATTTTTGCTTCTTCAAAGATATTATAACTAGAAAGCCTGAGCTTTGATTTCTGGGTTTTTGATTGTGTGTATTTTGATGCTTAAAAATACACACAATCAAAAACCCAGAAATCAAAGCTCAAATTCAATGGATTGTGGAAATCTAATCGATTTAACTAGAAAGCCATTAATAAAATTGGAAATGTCCCAAAGATGATTATCCAAATGAAGACTTATGAATCTAGAGTTACCTTCACAACACAAAGTATATCAAAACGAGAGAGAATAGGATCGGTAAGCTCGACATTTTGAGTAAATGTTTTTGATGAGTCATACCTGTAAGTGACAGAATATGTGAGGCCGTCCAATAATAAGCAACATAGAACACCTTTAGGATCATACATTAAACAATTTTAGTAGACATCAGCATGTTTTCCTACCTTCCTCCTATTGGATTAGCTGCGGCAATAACAGAGCACCGTGCTTGTAACGATGTTACAATTCCAGCTTTGGATATGCTAATGCTCTGTTGCTCCATAGCTTCATGAATACTCACCCTACAAAGTGCACATTACAATAAATTTGAATTTTGAAATCCAAAAAAAAAGCTATTTGCAAAAAGCAAATGAGACCCTTGCAAAAACTCATAATATATCAAGGTCTTTCAGGAGGCACCTATCCTGATCGTTCATCTTGTCAAACTCATCAATCAAACAAATACCCCTGTCAGCAAGGACCAATGCACCTCCTTCCAGGGTCCACTCTCGTGTTACAGGGTCTTTATGGACTGCTGCTGTAAGCCCAACAGCTGAGGCACCCTTTCCTGTCGTATATACAGCCCTCTGAGCAGTTTTTTCCACATATCTGAGTTCAAAAACTTTTATCAGAAATTTGATGTTCATTCCAGAAGTTCATGGATAAAAGAAGACGCTAATTAGGTTTGATTCTAAATCTAATTTTGAAAAATAAAACATGGGTAACTACACATGTTCTTACTTAAGGAATTGAGATTTTGCTGTTCCTGGGTCACCAAGGAGGAGACAATTTATATCTCCTCTTAGACGATGCTTTCCTTTTACATTCTTTTCTTGCCCTCCAAACATAGCAAGAGCTATTGCAGTCTTAATGTCTTCATGCCCATAAATAGATGGAGCTATAGATTTAATTATCTGTGCTCACATGCCATAGAATGCACAAATGTGAAAGATTTAGAAAAAATATGGGAAAAAAACTAAAATTTACCACATGGCACATTACAGCTTGAGAATTCTAAATCAAAGAGGTAAATTATCTTCAGATAATCAACAAATGTTATCTATAGAGCATTTTGGAGATTTTAATAATATAAGTGATTCCAATTGATTGCGACCTGAATCAAGAGAGTAATCACTAACCCTTTCTCCAATGCGAGGATCCTTAGCAAGATTCTGGATTTCTGCTTTATCCTCGTCGGTGAGTTTATAGGCAGAAAACAAGTCTTGCTTCTTTGTAACATAGTTAGCTTCGACAACTGTTGCAAAAACTGGAAAGCCATTCTTGGTATTTAGAGACATGTCAAAATTATTTGTATATGTGCCAGTCACCTCCTGCAAGAATATAGAAGCAAAACATGTAAAATTAGTCGTCATAAGTAATTCCTAAAGAAATTTGACCCACATCTGAAAAACTTGATTGAAGACTTACTATTTCTTCTCCAGGGCGTGCACAATCTATAAGATCATTCAGGAGAATGACTTCTTTATACCTAGGAAGCCTGCCGGGTGGTACAATGCCAGGACTTTCTTGAAGACTTAATTTTTGATAGTTCCTATATATTGTCTGTAAAAGCACAAATAAGGGCAAATATTACCATTATAATAAAATGTAAAAACTCAGCAGCCTTAAGTGGAAGAACAATAATCATTGCTTATAAGGGGCCATTGCTTTGATGTTAGACTTAAAGTGTTTATGGGGTGAGATTCCATGAGAAGCTGAGATATTCATTAAATTAACCTGCAGTTGTCTGTATCATGCTTATCAGAAAGGTATAAAGTGCATTTTTGTATTAAATGCTTGTTTTGTTGATGTTTTTGGGTAGCTTCGGGAGGCATTACCCTGAAGAAATTCACGTACAGGCCAGAAGACAAGACTCTCCTCATTTTATACACACTTACAAACAAGAAAGTGGTTCGCTAGAAGGTGGTTCGCCATTTCTGCACAGAGGTTTACTATTATGCCCAGAAGCTCACTGTCATAGAAAACTTAAGAGTGCACTGCTGGGTTGTATTATTGTACTCTGCCTAATTTTTGGGCTTAATTCTCATGTACTATTTCACACTGTTGTACTTGGACTTTCATTAGTAAAATTTTATCTTTTTGGCCGGGTTTTTTCCCTTGAGTAGAAGGGTTTCCCAGGATAAAATTATTATGTTCACTGTTCTATGTGCTTACTATTCATATCTGATTAAAAAAAACAATAGTTCTAAGTGGGATGTTCTAAAGATTAAACAAGAACAGATTTCTAGGTAGCTTCCAAAGAAAAAAATGGCCCTTGAAACAAAATAACACATGATCAATGTATAATCATTAGAAATACATTAAACAACTATGCGTCTATATATAATATGATTTTCTCAATGGCATTTTGGTGCAGGAGCACCTCTACAAACACCTAAGTCCACCTTGGAACCAAATGGAGGCAGTGGATCTAAAGAATCCCTAAAGGTTAATTGGGATCTTTTGAAGCCTATAATGGCAATTTGTAACAATCAATTTGATTTTAAAGTTAAATGTCCTAGAAGTTAGGACCAAAATAATGTATGGGTGGCCAATAGTGGCAAATGGGATCTAGTATTGATTAGGATAAGTCAATTAGGTCCTAGGGGTGATTTGAGATTAATTCCACAAGGTTGGAAGAGTTAGTTTGATAGAATATGCAATAAAATGAATGTTAGAAATTCAAAAATTTGAATCCTAACAGCTAGGACAGTTTAGGAGGGAAATTGTGTTTTAAGGCACAAAACAAATTGTAAACACTTCTAGCCATTTGGGGTCGTTTACGGAAGTTGGGAAGAATGTTTTAAACATCCTTGAATGCTTGGAAGACAGGAGGTGACGGACTGGTGAAAATTGTACGGTCTGATTACTCACATTTGCAATAAAATTGTTATTCTTGCATGTTTTGATCTTTAAAGCATTTCATCGACATTGTTAATGGTTAAAGAACATATGAATTGATTGTTTGGGATGCACTTGAATGATTTGAAGAACTTTTGATTCAGTTCCAATCCTCTAATACTGATTGACTGCGTTTGGGATCACTGTTTTTCCCATAACAGTTGACAGATCCAATATGAGGGCATCATTCCATGAATGTTTTCACTGATTCTCATGGAATGGTGTATGTTTAACTTGTACATTAATGTCCTAACATGATATGTTGCAGAGATATTGATTTGACAGGGTGATCACTGAATTTGAGGAAGAATTCCTAAGGAAAATGCTTGGTTGGGAGCAGCAGACACTGATCTAGTTGAAAGAGGTAAATATTTTATGACTTGGGTAGTCTTAAAATGATGTACATGTGGTGAATCAACCTTTGGTTAAGCCTAGAAGTGCTTGGAGAGGGTACATTGAGGAAGCCCTAGCCTTAAGGGCTTGTTGAAGACCAATTTGGGGATTGCATAGTTGCAGGGGTCTGAGGACCAAATTAACTTCACATAACTTGTTTTTAATCCATTTCATGGGACTGCTGAAAGTCTGGGGGTTGGGGAGTCAGTATAGCTTATACTTTCTATGTATTTTGACCATATTTGGTGCTAGAAACAGAGTACAGTCTGAAAGTCTGCATATATGGTTCAAAACAACCTATGTCTGGATTTAGGTATGTTGAAGTTGACTGAAAAGGGTATTTGAATATGCAAGTAGTTTATTGAGTGTCTTGGAAAAGTTGTGGAAACAATCCATTTCTGTCGCTGTTGACCTACTAGAAGGGCAATTAGGCCTAATAGGCAGTTTGAGCAAATTGGGTGTTGGGTGTTATGTAAAAGCCCAAAACTGATTGAATCCTGCTTAAAACATCTTGTTTAGACCTTCGTCAACAACCTTGGTCATTTGGAGAGTATTGTCATCTTGGTTATTTGGGAGCCTTGGAGGCTAGTAGGCTTGGAGTGCCTAAACCACTCAAATCATAACCATCACTTATATTCTTACCACCTTTCTGTTACACACTCTCCATCACATTTGAAAAAAACAAACAAAATCCTCTGTTTACCATAGTTTCTGAGTAGAGGATAAAAGATGTAACAAGACACCTGATAAAAATAAACCATCATTTCTTAATCAGCCCATTACACAGTCGTGCAGTTCCTCAAATTCACCCTTAAAATTGCAAATCAATTAACCAACTCCAAATGAAATTACAGTCATGTAGTTGCTCGCAATCACCCATTTAACTTCAAACTAACCAATGCTTAGAATTCACATTTTTCAAAACAGAAATATCTAACCTGTTCTATGTTAACTGTGAATGGCCCCTTTGATTGGCACTCAGGACAAGAGCCTACTTTCACTTCAGAATAGGAGTTTTGAAAGAAAGGCCCTAAAACAGTGCCACATTTGTTACAATCATACTTGACTTGCTGCAATTGAGGAAAAACTCCAGATCTCCTAGTCACTACCCCTCCAATGCGAATCATAGTATTTAAATGAACCTGCCTGTTCAAGGAAATCCAAAACAATCTTAGAAAACTAAATAACATTGAATTAACTGAATCCAATATAAATTAAACTAAATAAAATTCACAAGAACCAATATAAACACACCTTATGTTGCGAATTTGATCATATACAGGCAAATTTGTGATTCTAACATATATTTTATCATGAATGTTTTTATAGTTTGGATGTAGTCTCCATACAACGTTTTGAGCTACTTCTTCCATCACTTCAAGCACAGATTGAGGGGCGTCAGCTAGCCAGATGGCAATGTTTGGATGTGTAAAGATGAACTGTTTATAGTCAATCTCCAAGCTACATTTATTTGCTGAAGTCAAGACCACAAGAGAAAACAAAAATAACAGATATCAGATCACTGCACACGATAATTAGAGAACAGTATAAATATCACAAGAAACTGGCATGCATGAAAGTTAGAGAAAATAATAAATGTTCTAAAACTAAGCAAAGGGTAGTATGAACTCACCAGCAACCATTTCATTGATTAGCCGAATGTACTCCAGTTCACCATTTCCACTCTTCTGATTCACGTAGCTGTCTAGAAATTGTCTGAACTTTTTAGCTATGAAACGTCGAACTTCATCTCTAGTCACCCATTCTCTTAGAGTTCCTTGAACATTGTACATTTCATATTCACCCTCTTCATCTTCTTCTTCCTGTAAAATTTAATACCACCAATCAGAAAACAGAATTACTAGTAAATTTAATAAATCAGAAATGAGAACTACCAACCTCTGCTCTGCACATGGAAAAATGTAAAAAACTAGTTACCTAGAAAAAACATGAAAAATAGGTTGATACATCCCAAAAGATCACTGAGATATGGAATTATATCAAGCGGTCAACTGAAAGACTTGAATACTAGAGAATGTTATCATCTTTGGGAAAGATCAATCAAAAGAGACGACAATAATCCTCTACTATTTGGTAAAATATCACTTCAAAGAGAATCGGCCATCTTTCACCCTTTAAAATGTTAAGGGTCTAACTATTTAATATCGTCCCACAAAAAGACTAGGAAGCGGATAGTCATTTTAGCTAATCAATTGGATGTTTTACAGAATAGATAACAGAAGCATAGTGTTTGCTTGGGAAAGATAAATGAGAATAGATGCCAAATGTTAATGCTTGTCCTTAAAAATTATTCAGAAAAGATTTTGGCAGCCTGCTTTGCCTTAGTGAACATTTTCAACTGTCAGAGGTAACAACTACCACATCAAATACAGCAAATTACTTCTAATGTATTCATTCAGATTGTGCAAGTAGCCAAACATCACAAATCATGAGCAAATTTTAAGTTCATCTAGATGAATTTTCAGAATAATTATTCCGAGTTGAACAAAATAGACTACTTATGGATGTGATAATTGAGATGACAGTGAATTCTGAAGATGAAAAAATAGACCACTTGTGGATGTGAAAATTGAGATGACAACGAGAGGAATTAAATGACTATAGAAACTTACCTCGTAAGGCTCCTCCTCAGTTTGGTCAGTGACTGGAGGCTCGACACGCTGTCTTCGCCGTGGCCTGAAGTCAGCATCATCATCTGTGTCTAAAGTACCCAACAAAATTCAAGGGTGTCAATCACAACTTGGCTATAAAAGGCATACTTATGTTACAAGAATTCATTTTAGAATAAATCACCTTGATCACGCAAAATTCTAGGAAGCTTTCTGTTTACAGAAGAACCTCCCCTTGCATCAAGCACAGCATCTGCAGCTCGACGATCCGCCATAATCTGATCAAAACTTCTTTCATCTTGCAGTTCATCGTCCAAATCCACAGACTCGTATCGGTCCTGTGCTTCCAGACGTTGGTAGTCCCTGTAAATGGACAACTTAAATGCATTTACTCCCCTCTTTCATTATGTCTTGACAAATGAGATGCTCCAAACTCTAAATGATGGCACTTGCATCAGTCATTCACTAACTTAACGAACAACTCAGTTGGGTTTGTGCATTAGACTAACAGATTTCACAGAGGTGCTATAAAAAAGATGCATAACAAGACAATGACTCTATAGGTATGGCAGTAATCAAAACGAAAACAAAGTAAATCATGTGCCCATTGCTCTTGTATTTGAGTAATGCCTGTTACAGCTGGGATTCAGCAGTCAGATTTCAGCACGCTCGCAAAATAAGTGAAGGTATAAATGTAAGCAATGAAAACTATAATTCTGTAGAAGGCAAGGCTCCACTTATTTCTCAAAATAAGAGAGAAAATAAATAAAGACCACCAGTGGGCAAAGAAAGCCAATAGCACTTGAAACAACATCTACTTATGATGAAACAGCACTGAGGAAGAAAATTCCACAAGTATGAGAGAGAGATAATATACTTTAACATTGAAAGCACAAAAAGGAGCTAAACTCGAGGCACTTGAACCCTTTCTATAGTATAGGAGTACACAGAGAAACAGCCAAATGAGGAAAGAATACCTAAAGAAGTAAAAAGAAGGTTAAGAAGCAGCCTGCAAAGACTAGAGTAAAAGATCAGGGCAGGAAACAGTCCATAGTGTGCCTATTTTACTCTACATGAATAAATCCGTCGGTCAAGGTTTCAGTACACTGAGCAGCAGATCTGGAAATTGAGCCCTGTCTGATGGCTTAGGCTGTAAATTATTATTATATTTTTAAACTAACTATAGATTTAGGAAAACAATGAAAAAGAGGAAGAACAAGAAACAAACTTACTGCTGCATGAAATTGTCTGTGTAAAGGTCCTCTCCCTCTTCGTCCTCTTCATCACCTGCGTCAATGTCATCAACCACGATATCTGGATCAACTTCCGCCTCATCTGACAGGGACTGGGTTGAGCTTCTATGCCTTGAACTGCTTCGGCTTGTTGTTGGAGGAAGACGATCAGTGCTAAACCCTCCTCCAGATGTTGGGGATCCGGGGTTTGATGCATCAGAATCCTGCATTGTAGCTTTGACAAGTTATTCCACACCCAGATAACAACTAACTCCTCCCACTGGAATTAAAAAGAGACTGTTAAACGCCTAAATCGCATGGCATCAAAAACCCAATAAGTTCTAAATCCAAATGAAAGAACGGTGTGAAACTCTAGAAATCATCCATGGACAACTAGAATCTAAATTTAAAGCCGATTTGGGCTACAAGCCAGAATCATTTTTTCATTGATAACTGCGCAAAAATATCGAAACGACAACAAATAAATCTCTGAGATTGCACAGACTACTTACCATTAGTGTGGGCTGAAAAGACTTGCCAGCCCAATGAATAAACCTGAAGAGGGTTGAAAACAAGAAATAACAGTGCTCTGTGTTGGTTAACCAGTGCCACCAACGGTTTTGCTCTCTAGTTATGCTTAAGGGAAGGGTTTGAGGAGCTCTTTGTGCTTGTCCTGGGATGAAGATGGAGTCTCTTGGCGGGAAATGTTTTGGCGGGAAAAAACACATCCACTTAGGCAACAGTCTGGAGGCTGAGGTGACATCCTTCCATTTTTTTCTTATTTTACAACGTGTTTAACATTTTTTCAAGATATCATCGGCGTTCTGAGGAAAAAAACTTAGCTTTCAAAATCTACGGTGCGCGATTGAAATGTTTTATATTTTAGATTTTTTATATAATTTAAATATTAAATTGTTTTAATATGAATATATTTATGTTTATTTTATATTTTAAAAAAGTAGATTATAAAAAATTATAATTAATGAAGTAAAAATCAAAATAGAAAATTTTGACAATAAATATAATTTTTAACTAGCTTTTATTATCTTATGTATATAGTTATCCTCATAAAAAAAATATCTATGAATAATTAAATACTAAACAACTAAGGTAAAATAGTAAATATAATAGTCAAAAGTAAAATATGATAATGGATGATTTAATTTAATGATGACACTAATTAGTTTCATCCTCACTATTTAATTTTTTTTTAATTACTTTCATCCTACATATTATTTTTTCTTAAAATATTTCAATAGTATTAATATATTATTTATTTATAAGTCAAATTTAATAACTCAAATTCAAGAATATTTAATAGATTGTTGCACAATTTGAAACAATATATGATATTTTAAAAATAAATTATTAGTGTGTGATAGAAATAATTGTAATTTAAAAGTAGGGTTTTTATAAGTTCATTTTTTTAATTAATGTGTTTATATTACTTATAAGTTTGTTTTATCACATACATTTATACCATTCAACTACTTCAATTTTCCTAAACATCTCCAAAATATCTTTTAATGATTAAGATTTAATGAAAAATATGTATCTCAAGATGGTTTACATTGTGGTTAATGGTTAGAGTTAGACCTTTGATCATAGTTAGAGTTCATGGTCAAGGTTATGATTATGATTATAGTTAGGATCATGGTTAGAGTTAAGGTTTACATCATTGTTACTATTATCATTAAAGATATGATCAAGGTTTACGATTACAATTATGGTTAGGTTTAAGATTTATATTGTCCTTGTAATTATGGTTAGGGTTAGGGTTAAAATTTTGGGTTAGGGATAGTAGAAGAGTTTAGGTTTATGTCATGGTTAGGATTACGATTGGGTTTAGAGTTTGTGTTATGATCTTGTTTAGGATTAGGGTTAGGGTTATAGTTAAGGTTAGTATAAGGATTATGGTTAGGGTAAGGGGTTATGTCATGGTTACTACTATGGTTAGGGTTAGGATTTTGATTAGGGTTAGGGTTAAGCTTGTGATTGAGGTTAGATTTAGGAATATGGTTAGTTTATGGTCAGAGTTAGGGTCTTCATTATTGTTAGAATTAGGATAATAGTTTAGGTTTATGTCATAATTACAGTTAGGGTTGTCTTTACAATTCGGGTTATGAACTCGTGTAGGATTAGGATTATGGTTACTGGCAGTGGAGCATGATTAAATAGTCTTCCAACTAACCTTATTAGATTCACAAATATATGCAAAATAATAGACCAATTTTATATCTCTAATTCAACTTCAATGTCTCTTCGGCATACCCATTGCACCCTAAGGTGTGATTGCTAGTTATAATATTCTAAAGAAATATCTTTTAATCAATGTCCTAGCTAAATAGAATTTAAAAAAATATGCTTTTTACCTAAATATCTTTATATTGCTTTTAAAGTTAAATAATTAAAACATGATGGTAAATAAATAAAATTCGTTTAGGATAATGGGAGGGGATGATATTGAAATGAAACATAAGTTTTTAAAACACTTAGAGATGAGGTTGACTAAAATTGCACTCTTAAGTTTTTGAGTTTTAGATTGAAATTAAGTGAAAAATTAAAATGATTAAATATAGTTTATTTTTAAAAAGAGGAGAATGATGTTAAATATATAGAAATTGATTTGTTATGGTTTTGAAATTTTAGGTTTTGGTTATATATGTCTTATAATTTATAAATTGATCATGTCATGTATAGCCTATTTTGGTCTAGTGGTGGAGAATTGATCTGCTTGAAAGAGATGTCACAAGTTCAAAACTCGTAGGGGGTGTGTATGTCTTGTATAGTGGATTGTAAAAGCTCCTTTCTTTTCCTTTATGTGGAATTAATCTTAATGTTTTCAAAACTTAAACTAACTCGTTTAAATAAACTTCTACCCCCATATATGATCTAACCTAAATATATCAATTTAAATTTCCACCTTTATGTTTGCGTTGTATATATGGGTTATGGGATTTGCAAACATCATCTTGGAACTTGTTAAGTTAGGAGGAAAATACAATGATCATGAACCAAGATTAAATGTTTTCAAAACTTAAAATAACTCATATAACTAATCTTCTACCCCCATATATGATCTAACCTAAATATAGACATCATCTTGGAACTTGTTGAGTTAGGATCATGTTCTCCTCAATCAAGCCCTAGGAGGAAAATACTATGATCATGAACCAAGATTAAAGATGACAAGAAAACATGCAAGGATGCTTAAAATGATGTGTGATCTAATCATGTTGTCATTGATGTATCATGAATATTCTTTTAAAAAAAAAATTTGAAACAACAACATAGCACATAAATCGACTCGAATGTGGCTAGGTTGGCTTATAATGGTCGTAGGAGGGATTTACCAAGATTAATTTTGATTTTATTTTTATTTTTAAAGTTTGAGGTTCATATATGTGATCATCAAAAAGACCTAGATCAATTCTACTCCTACAAATCTAATGTAAAGTGTGAATAATAGATATAATGATCAATATCATTTTCTCAGGAACAAGACAATGAAGATATAAAGACATGATATTGTTGTAAGTTGAATTTACTCAAGATAATACAACATTAAGGTAAAATAACATTAATATGCGTGCAACATTAAGGTAAAGAAGGACATGAAGCAGCATCTAAATGAAATGCAAGAAGCCATGGAGACCTTCAAAACCAAACTGGAAGAAATGGAGAAGGAATTGTTGATTAAGGTAAATAATAACAACAGAAATAAGGAGATTACGGCCAGAGTCAATGCCCTTGTGGAAGAAAAGCTGAAAGACATGAAAAATCAAATCATCCACAATGGGCATATGATAAGTATTATTCTCAAGCATAGCAACGTGGGGCTTAAAGTCTTTGTTCAAAATCTCAAAGCTTTATATGCCTACTTGGAGAGTATTCTGCTGGAGAATACTACAATCATTATAGATGACAAAGTTGGGAGCTCAAGCCCGGGTACCAGAACCCAAAGTGGCATTAAAAGGAAAATTCTAGAGATTCCAAAGGAGATGAAAGCGCTAAAAGAGTCCATTGATAAAATGGAAGATATACAGAAAGAGGTTGAGGAAGCCTATGAAAGTATAAAGTAGTTTTTTGTTTTTCTATGCTGGAATCTGGGCTAGAAGTTGTGTTGGAAACTGTGTTTCTTTTTGGCAGTTTTTTGTTTTCCTTTTTTGGGTTAATGGGGGTTCATTGGGGTCCTGCTTTTCATTCGTAGCAGACTTTTTATGTGTGTTATGGGTTGTTGATGCTTATCTCTAGTACTTTTATGTAAAAGGTTTCGGGGTCCTTTCAAAACCTGTATTTACCTTAGTCAAAAACATTAATATGTGTGCAAACTACTATGAAGGTGCATGTCAAAGTAAAACAAGCAATTAACATGGTAATTAAATACACTTGAAACACTTGAAGAAAGATTAGAAGGAAACAAAAAGGTGTAAAAATGCATCCTAGACTAATATTTAAGAGAATTCATGTGCAAAAACATTAATATTATAGATACAAAAAAGGATCTTACAATGAACAATATAATATGACAAAGGTTTATGTGTGGAAAATGTTATTGATGTCCAGTTGCACCCCCGAGAGAGTAGAAAAGTTGATTCCCTCCTCAGTTGATACTGTGGAAACACTCCAAGGCTTATGGGTTGCTCGTAGGTTAAAGGAATCTCTAAAGAGGGGTGGTTCCCTTGGTGTATCACCTAAACTTATCTAAATTACTACTGCTTGATGAGAAATAAGATAGAAAATGACATCAAAATAAATCTAAAACCTGTAGGAAATTATTCACCAAATATTTTATGGTTTTTAAAATTATTTTGACACATAATTGTTTGATAACCGAATTGTTAATGCACAACATAGGTTTTTGACATACTTAAACATCAGTGCTTCGTAAGAAATTTGAAATTCAGAAGGAAAATCATGTGTTTTCACAGCTAGAGGATATTTATACCAGAACTTGTAACCTGTATAAAATATTTGCTTTTTAGTGTAACGTTGCTAAATAATGAGACACAAAATTAAGGATTTGCAAACATAATCACAAAAATATATCAATTGTTCTTGTTTTCCCAGAAAAAAAATATTTGAAGCCAAAATCACCCAATTTTATTGATAAAAGGTGCTTAAAAATACACTGGTCTAAAAATGTTATATATTTCCTTGAAAAAATGAAAAATTACAATATTTGTTTCAATCGAAATTGAGTTTCTAGAGTTATAATGCATTGTAAAAATAAAAAAGAACTAACCAAAACTAGCCTAGAGGATTATCTCTCCATCACATCCTAGAAGATAAAGTAAGGCATGAATTATAGATTTTTAAATTCATATTCCTTGTCGACTAGAGTATTAACTTATCTTGGCACTTTGGAGATTCTTCCTTTGATTTGACTATTGAAAATAGTTCTTGGTGGCATTAGAGACTGATCCAGTCACCCTCTTTGAACCTGCAAAATAGGATTAGAACCTCTTAATGACAAAGAAACAAAAATAGAAAAAATAGAGACAGTCAGATGGTGGACTTTTAAATTCTAGAAAAAAACTATTTCATTTCCATTAATAAATAGTGAAAATACATCTTTTCCCAAAAAACTGGAACTCTAAAACTAACCCCAACCCCAACCCATTTTATTTTATCCCAAAATCCTAACTATCCCCTACATAGACTTAGAAACTTCAATTTGAAATTGATTAACAACCAAATTTCCTCCTGATTTCCCTCCTAATTGGACTACATAATAACAATAGGTGACTAGAAATTAGATCCTAGTTTATCTCCAACGTAATCTTCCTACTACCTTCTAAATCCTAAATAGATTCCTAACTCAACTTAACCAATAACAACCATAGGACATTTGTCACAAAAAGGACCAGTCAAAACAATGGTTGAATGGGTGACTAACTTAATTTAAGTCCCAAAGGACTAAGATATTTCCTCTCAACTATACGTGTTTTGTTATAGACTATTATAGATTAAATACTTCGCATCATCCTCCCCTTGTCTCAATTAAGCATTTTAGTTGTTCTTTTAAAAAAAAAAAATTGAACCTCCTAGTTCAAAGCTTATTTACATGAAAGTAAACTCCAACAAATAATAACCTAACTATTACATATTTTATTTTATTTTTTGTGATGTGGGATTTTTGTTTATCTGATGCAGTGCCAAGGTGAGAGAATTCCCAAAGGAGATATCCAACCTTGCAGCAATTAACCACACAGCGGAAGACAGGAACATATAACCAACACCAACAAGAATTGCACCAAACAACAAGTTTATTAATCATAATTTCTTTATACATGTCGGGTTGTAAGCCTTCTCGGTTACGGCCACATACAAAGAAATAACTCTAAGATATGCCACAAAGATCTTCTACAAGCATCGGGCCATATACCTTATGCCAATTACACAACTCACTACCCAATTTTGCCTCCAGAATTTGCTCCCTGGATCACTCCCAATCTAAGAACCAAAAAACTACATTTATACAAGAGGCAACCAGAGAGGTCATCCCCAAAAGATCCTAAAGATCCAGCATAGGAGAAAGCAATGACCCAGATTTAGGTCCACACATATCCCAATGAGAGATCCAACATTAATACTCGACCAAAACTAAATGCACATGTCGTCTTGCAGATCCAACAAAACAAAACCCACTCAGTGAGACCAGGACCGCGAAAAGACACACATCCACCAAGACCAGTTGGTGAAACTGAGCCAACAAACCCCACTCGATGAGACAAGAAATAGAAACAACCACCAAGATCGTTCGATTAAATAAGCCAACAATAGTAACCAAATTCAACCGAGAACTCCGGGGCAGTTACCAAGTCATTTACCGAAAGTCTCCAACAAGCTACCGAGATCCAAAAGAAAACATATTTTGGGTGGACACAGGATTGCCATGAACCCCAAGATGTGCCTATGTCATTATCCCAAGATGCTACCACATCAAACATCAAGGAAAGAGTTAGGAATAAATGATCTAGAATCATCATTTTAACTTTAAGATAAACTAATCCACAGTGTTCTCTTCCACCATATTAGATATGTCTTCAGATCATCACATTTTTTCTTCTCTCACTTCCAACGACTTGTTTAAATAGAGATCATATTCCTTTGCCAATTGGCCTCCGTCCTCTTTTTCCAACCCCTTGGAAGCTTAGTAGTTCTCCATTGAAAATCACCACTGTTCTCTACACCATTTGTATCACCTACACATAAATCACTTAAAACATAAACAAAGTTAAAGGAATAAAAATTTCCCACAAGTGCTTTCTCCTTTTCAGTGTTATGTCGTGTAGGTATGCTTTCAATATCATCTTTTATGAGGTGGTCTTCATTAGTGTAATGTTGTTCACAAGACAAATCCTTTTGGACATATTCCTTTATATCATAGTTGTACATATCTTTTATTTCTCAATCATTCTTGATGATCTTCTACTCTTTCTTTACCACCAATGGGATTCTGAAGATAATCCTCCATATGCTTAGGGAAAGTTGTGTTCTCTAAAACCAGTAAATATTTATCACGTGTGGGGCTCCCAAATATCTCCATCTTTGTTGCAACATCCTCTCCAACATGGATAGCTTCCATTTCTACAGCATTTAGTGCCTACTCTTGTGATAGGTTGCATTCCCTCTCATTACAATCTTCTAACTCTTCTCTTTTTGCATTGTAATCTTCAATGCCTCCCCCTTCTTTGAGGTAACACAGCTTGATAACTCCAACAAACTCAACTATGTCTTCATCTTCATTCAATTCGTCTATTTTTGCTCTTTGTAACTCTTGCAAGATCTCATTCAAGGGTCTTTCATCTTCCAATATTTCTGCGAACTCTTCAAGGGATTCTATTTTTCCCTGCTCTAGAAATTCCACTCCTCGTCTAATCCTTGACTCAATGGATTTCCTTTGTGTGAATGGATTTTTCCTACAAATGAGTATTCAACCCCCCAAAAAAATTCCACCTTATCACTCTTCAATCTTTTTGTTATAGGTTTCTTTCTCTTTGGCTTCTTATTTCCACATACCTCATAATATTCCAATATGCACCATAACTCCTCCAACTCGAATTCTAATTGTTGCAACTCCTTTTGTTGGACCTTTGTTAACTTATGCCTTTGTATTTGCTTTATATATTCTTCTTCTTTGTTTATTCTCTTTCTTACATTTTAATACAATTCCATATTTGGATCCACAACTGATGACATTAATTTGCCATTAGTACGAAAACAACACTTTCGATAAGCATACACCAAAAGATAGAACAAAGAGAAAACCGAAAATAAGATACAAAGAGATCACCAAAATGACTAAGTACAAAGAGAACCGACGACACAACTTTGTGTGTATACCGAAATTGCAAAATAAAAAGATAAAGAGGAACCCAACATGCAGGATAAAGTGCAGACCGAGAGACAGATAAAGTGCAAACCGAAGAAACAGTTAAAGAGCAACCGAGAGAACAAAAGTGAAAGTCAGTCAACTGATTACAGAAGCATAACCGACCGTCAGGAACCAAGAATCAGTTGCGACCCAAAAAAAGGGGATCTGACTTCCACGTCAGATAAAGCAATCTTATTCTATTTATAGGATTTTCATTTGTTTTAAATCCATTTCTTTAGGGAAAAAAATATGAATGTAAGTGCTTTAATCAGTCTAACTAATTTAAAACACATGGACTAGGAGATCAAGGTACAAGTTGTAAACATGATCTTAGAGTTCACATTATTTTTCGTGAAACTTGATGATGTCAATCCATCTTATAAATAGATGATGCAATCATTAATTATACAAGGATGTGAATATAGATGAGAGGATGAATGAAGCCTACGAGCACATCTATGGATCATATTGAAAGTTTCAAGAACCAGAATAGCAAAAGGTGAATTTGGTTAGCAAGAACCAAGAACAGAGGCTGCTGAGAATTAGAGGTATTACTCAATCACATTAGGTGATAATCTCATTCATGTAAACTTAAATGGATCTGTATCAACAATAGGAGATTGCATTTACAGGTCAATTTGTAATTTACTATCATTCTAACAGATGGAGCAAAGTGTAAAAATCCTTTCAAGGAAGGTGGACTTAACAGTCCAACTACAAATCTCTTAATTGAGTGCACACTTAATAGTGTTGCTAAAGATCTTAACCGATTAGACTTTAACAGGTCTCCACAGATACTCTTAACTGGGTAGATCATCAGAAGTGATCAAATTGTAAGCCTTAATCGGCCCCTTCCAATCTACAAATAGTCAATATTTTGCGGGTGCCTTCCTCACCATAGTTTTTACTCCCTAACAGGAGTTTTCTACGATATTATATCTTGTGTTATGTGTCAATTACTTTCGTGAATGTTTCTATGAATGTTCACATGTATGTTAATGTTATGAATTGATATAATTCACATCAAGATAGTATAGAACAGATTGAATGGATATACAATTGATTACACAAAGGTTGATTGATTAAAGGATACAAAAGTTTTAGAGGTACTAATTCACCCCTCCCCTCTCAGTACACACTTCCCATTAATTCCAACAACAACCATATCATGGGACCTTCAATGAAGGGGCAATGCACTATCACCTGTGATCATACTAGAGGGTTTAAAATGAGAAACAAAGGGCAATATATTTCCTAAATAGAGGGGAGGGGGGAGGGGGGGTTTGGGGGTGGGGGATGGGGGTTTATAATACAGATGCTATGGCAATTAAACTCAACTGGAATTCTTATATGACTAAGATGATCCTTCACTTGAAAAATTAGAACATTCCAAGTTCAAATGGATAACTTACTAAAAATAGCAAGTTTCCAAAAATAGCAGCTTTGTACAAAATAGCCCTTATTGAATAGAAAACACATATTTTTGGGTGATGCAAGATTTCCCTTACACCCAGGATGCTCCTGCATCAGACACCCAGGGTAATTTGAGAAGTGACCCTGTCACGTCTCAAGTGTGCAGAGGAAAACCAAGACGGTCAACCTCCTCCTTTGTCAGCCATGATGAATCTTCTACAGGTCGTCCTCTCCATTTGACCAGATACTCTTCATATTTCATGTTCCTTATGCTTCTACCAACACGACTATCTAGTATATCTTCAATCTCCTTGGTAGGTGAAGTAGTAGTTGGAATACTCCATTATGCTTCTCTGACCTCACCTTTAACACCCCCTTCATGGTACTCTATCAAATATGCAATGTTAAATACTGGTGAAATATTCAAATCAGTAGGCAATTCTACCTCATAAGCATTTCCTGAATCATGCTTCTTCAGTATCTTACATGGCCCAAACTTCTTCATTTTCTGTTGGAGATTTGATTCTGAACAGTTGAATGATTGTATGTTTGTCATTGATGACAACATATAATACAAAACAATACTTATGTATGTACTTATCCATATGATGACATGAATACCAACATAGATAGATACATGTTTTTGACATATTTACTATGCTATGTTCATACACGCAGACTCAGATATGATATTTCAGTAAAGATATGTAATTCTGTTATTGACGGTTACAGTTCTGGAGGATTAACGGTTTAAGGCCGATGTATGCAACATGTTAATTGAGTTGTGCATATCTTCTACATATGTGTGTGTATATTCATGATTAGTTATGAGTTTTTTATATTAATCTAAATGCGCTAATCGTGTTTCAAGAAGATTACAATGTTATGGTCAAATTGGTGAAGTCGACTTAGTGAAGCAACGTGTCTGTTCAGCATTGACTTGCGCGGTTGTAATTATGCTTTCATGCAAGTAGTAGAGCCGACAAATATACTATGAAGAGTTTTCTAACAAGCCCCATGATCTCATACTTGGAGTATGTACTTATAGAAGGTCATTTGTGATAAGAAGAGTTGCGAAAGCCAGAGATTAAAAAGCAGAGCAGAGTGTTGATACAGCAAAGCTATATTTATCATATGTTGATAATATAGATGTTTATGTTGAAGCATTCAGAATACATATTAGATTGTTATATTGCTTTACAAGAGGTTAAAGCATCGACGCATAAAAGGAACTGATCAGACAAGCAGTGTCACAAACAACAGTTCATCTTGTTGATACAGTGTGTATCAAATAACCAGAAGGTTGTAGCCTTCACCACTTGGACAATGATTCCTCCACCCCTAACAGGGTTACATGTAAAAGAATCCTAACAGGGTCCAACCCTTAACCAAGTCAACTATACTACTGCATTGTATTGTACAACTCCTAACAGGGTTGAAGAATCTTTTAACAGGGATTACTATAAACAATATAGTTCTTTGTGGGTACTAATTCCCACCAGGTTTTTTACCATTTCGTTTCCCCGTAACCAAATTGATGTGTTGTGTAATGTGTTATCTGAATGTATATTTACTTTGTATCAATCTGGATTAATAAGTACAAAAGATTTAAAGTTGTAGATAACTGATTCACCCCCCCCCCCCCTCTCAATTATCTA
>MU226453.1:2507692-2519565 GCA_018584345.1 Thuja plicata
TCATCCCCAACCTAAAATTCTTTATGCCTCCTTCTCTCATCTGCCTTAGCTTTATACTGTGCATTCATCTTGGTAATGTGCTTCCTCACCTCCTCATGGATGTTCTTCAAATGTTTTGCAAAATCCTCAGCTTCAACACTACTTTTCTCTCATTTGTCTATCTTCCTCAACTCTGAAGCATTTCTGGGACTACTTCCAAATACAATCTGGAATGGTGATTTACCAGTGCTCTTGTTGATAGAATTATTGTATGCAAATTCTTCCTCTGGTAAAATCAAAGCCCAACCTGTTGGCTTATCTCCAACCAAACATCTCAGCAAATTCCCCAAACTCCTATTCACCACCTCTGTCTGTCCATCAGTTTGCGGATGATGTGATGAGCTGAACTTCAAGTCTATCTTCAACTTCTTCCATAATGTGCACCAAAAATATCCAACAAACTTAGTGTCTCGATCTAAACTATACTCTTTGGCAGACCATGTAGTCTCACCACTTCTTTGAAAAACAATTCAGCCACATGAATAGCATCATTAGTCTTCTTACAGGGAATGAAATGTGCCATCTTTGAAAGCCTGTCAACCACCACAAAAATTGAATCATGTCCCCGTTGAGTCCTTGGTAAACCAAGAACAAATTCCACACTGATATCCTCCTAAGGCTTCTCTGGTACAGGTAATGGCTAATACAATCCTGTATTCTGCTTTGCTCCTTTTTCCATTTGACATACTCTACAACTCTGTACAAACTTCTTGACATCTTGCTGCAACTGTGGCCAATGATAATTCTCACTAACCAGAGCAAGGGTTTTATCTCGACCAAAATATCCAGCCAATCCTCCGCTATGCTTCTCCTTGATGATATTCTCCCTCATAGAACTTTGTGGAATGCACAACTAGCTCCCTCTGCATAACATTCCATCCTGAATGATGAAGTCCAACCACTTCATTCTGTCTACAGTAACAGGTTGTGTACAAGCTTTCCAAGCTTCACCAAAATCAGGATCCTCTGAATACAAACTCTTGAGTTCCTTGAACCCAACCACCTCGATCTGCATCTCTGTTAGCAAAAGTTACCTTCTGCTAAGAGCATTTGCAACTCTGTTAGACTTTCCACTCCTGTGTTTCAAAACAAATATGTAACTGTACAAAAATTCAACCCATTTCAAATTTCTTTGATTCAACTTTCCTTGACTATTCAAATATTGCAAAGGTTGATGATCAGTATACAAAACAAACTCCTTAGGAAGTAGATAGTGTCTCCACTTCTTCAATGCTTGAATTATAGCATAAAATTCCTGATTATAAACATAATATTTTCTCTTGGCATCATTTAACTTCTCACTGAAATATGCAACAGGTTTACCTTCTTGGCTCAATAAAGCTCCTTTTCCAGTACCACTAGCATCACAGTCTACTTGAAACACCTTATTAAAATTAGGAACTGCTAAAATAGGTTGTTGTGTAAATTTTTGTTTTAACAGTTCAAAACTCTTCTCAGCCCCTTTAGTCCACTTAAACTCTTTCCTATCCCCTCTCTTTGTTTCCGTCAATGGACCACAAATACTACTAAAACTTCTGATAAACTTTCTGTAAAAGCTAGCCAAACCATGAAATGATCTCACCTCAGTAGCACTCCTTGGAGTAGGCCATTCTAGGATAGCCTGCACTTTCTCTGGTTCCATTTTCAGTCCTTCTGCTAAAACTACAAATCCCAGATACACTAACTCCTTCACAAAACTGCACTTCTTCAAATTAATCAACAATTTTTCTTCCCTCAACTTCTCCAAAACCCTATGAATATGCATTAGATGCTCCTCCAATGTCTTACTAAAGATCAGAATATCATCTAGGTAAACAATGACAAACTTACCCAGAAATTCTTTCAAGACCTCATTCATGAGCCACATGAAAGTGCTTGGTGCATTGGTTAGCCCAAAGGGCATGACCAACCACTCAAAAAGTCCCTCCTTTGTTTTGAAAGCAGTCTTCCATTCATCTCTTTCTCTTATTTGAATTTGGTGATATCCACTCTTCAGATCTATCTTTGAGAAGTACACAGCTCCACTCAAACAGTCCATAATATCATCCATCTGTGACAATGGAAATCTATACTTGATTGTGATCTTGTTGATAGCCCTAGAATCTGTGCACATCCTCCATTCTCCATTCTTCTTTGGTGCTAATACTGCTGGTACAACACATGGAATCAAGCTCTCACGAATCAAAACCTTCTGCAACAACTCTTGCACTTGTCTGTTCAATTCTTCACTTTCTGCTGGTGTTATTCTATGTGCTGCCTTATTTGGCAAACTAGCTCCTGGGATCAAGTCCATTCGATGACTGATCTTTCTTACTGGTGGTAATCCATCAGGCACATTATCGGATACAATATCCTGAAACTCATTCAATAGATTTGCAACTTCTACAGGCACATCTTCTACTTCCTCTTTACTAGCTTTTGGAATTAAGGCAAAACACATATTCTCATGCTTCATACCCCCTAAGAATTTCTTCCATCAACAAAAGTTATTCTTGTATTACTACATACTTTTTTTTCTATATTGTTCAATGGTTTTAGCTTATGTCGCACTCCAGCCTTTTTTAGGGAATATGTATTTGCACGGCCATCATGTACAACATGCTTATCAAACTGCCATGACCTTCCCAGCAACATATGACAAGCATCCATAGGTATGATATCACATAGTACCTGATCATAGTACCTTCCAATCTTGAACTTTACTAGGCACTGTTCATTAACCATGACCTTGTGGTCATCCTGCACCCAGGCGATCCGGCATGGATGTGGGTGTTTCTTCCTCTTGAGCTTCAACTTTGTGACCATCTCTTCTGACACTAGATTGTTAGTACTTCCGCTATCAATAATCACATCACAACACTTATTCACACACTTGCACCTAGTGCGAAAAGAGCTCCTCGTTTGCTCAGGTCCATTTTCACAACTCAACAAAACTCTTCTGTTAACTAGGACTTCTCCTCCAACATCTTCAGAATGAGATGATTTTTCATCTTTGTCCACATGTGCGACTCTTGCCTAGCCGTCATTTCTCCTATTTGCCCTTCCTTGGCGTTGAGGACACTCATATGCCCCATGACCTTCTTCTCCACAGTGAAAACATGTTCCATGGAAGCCTCCTCTTTCTGATCCTTATCCTTGTCCTCTTCCTCTTTGATCTCTATTATTTTGATTGAAATTATTTCCCCTCTGACCTTAACTACTACTGGCCTCATCCTTTTTTTTATGATCTTAATTTCGGCCTCCATAAGATCGTCCACCAGATCTTCCACCACGACCTCTTCCGCTTTGCCTTCTTTCAAACTTCTTGTTCAACTTTTCCTCTACCTTTAGGGAAAACTGGTAGGCCTCTTCAATACTATTCATTCGGATCAAGTTCAACTCCTCCTAAATGCTTGGCCTCAACCCATTAAGGTAATGGGCAACTTTCTCCTTGTCAGCTTTCGGATGGCCTATTCTGATGAGGATTCGATAGAACTCCTTCGTATACTCTTGGAAAGATTTTCCTGCTTGCTTCAAACCTTACATTTTCTTTTGTAGATCGAGCTCATAATCAACAGGAATGAACTGTCGCTTCAATTTATCCACCATCCAAACCCATCTTGTGATTTTCTCCTTTCCTCTTCTATTTCGCTCCAACTAAATCTCTTGATACCAGATCTTCGCATGACTCTTTAGTTGGGCCTTTGCAAATTTGACCCTATCAAGATCCTTAATATCTTCATACTCAAAATATTCTTCTATTTCATTGATCCAATCGATCAACTCTTGTGGGTTAAGATTTCTCAAAAATTTGGGAACATCAAGCTTAGGTCTTTTCCCGATCTTGGAAATGGCCCGGAAAAGCCTTTCCTCCTCTTGGTTCAGAATTTCGCCTTCCTGATCAAAATCTCCTTCTACTTCAGCTTCATCCTCACTTTCCTCTCTTACGACAAGATTCATGCCTTTGTGAATCTCTTCTTGCAATGCTTGTACTTGTCTCTAGAGGGCTCTAACCTCAGGTGGCACATCTTCAGCTCTTCCGCCACGCTCCCTTCGTGGAGGCATTTTTGTACTTATCTCTAAAACCCTAACCACAGTCCTGGTGCAGACTGCCTCACAGTCAGTGATCTGTCTACACACTCAGGAACTTCTCGCTCTGATACCACTTAATGAAGGGGACTCCCCTTAATACCACAAATACACAATAGAAAGAGAGAAACAACGAAAATTTGCAAGAACAGACAATTGGCTTTTTATTGGCTCCACAAATGTGGAATTACAAACTTCAGAATTACAATATCAAAAGCCACATGGGTATCCCTTACAATAATCTGTAGGACAAAGCCTCCCATAACCACCCCGAACTTCTCTACAAAAGACTACGGGCCTTCCTCAAATAGGCAATTTTATACCACCTGAGAAGGTTCCAGAAATCTAGCCATTAAGGCCGACTACCCTTAGCATTTAATTATTTTTCACTTTTATTACAAAAGGATCGGCTTTAAATATTTACAAAATATGAGATTAGGTAGCCCAACTTCTAGAAGCCATAACTTTTGAACCATTGCTCCGATTGGCTATTATAACCACTTTTCGGAAAGCGGAGATCGCAATCTACAGTGCTTGACATGCGAAGCGCCATTCATCCAGGGGTTCGACCTCAATCCAGAGCCTCTAAGGTCCAAAAAATTTAGCTCAAAGGTTTCACACCCTAAAATCTCAACAATAAATCCTTAATAACTTCGCCAATACATATGCTATGGAAATGAAACTCAACTGGAATGCTTATATGACTAAGATGATCCTTCACCTGAAAAATTAGAATATTTTGAGTTCAAATGGCCAACTTACTAAAAATAGAAAGTTTCCAAAAATAGTAGCTTTGTACAAAATAGCCCTTATTGAATAGAAAACACATATTTTTGGGTGTTGCAAGATTGCCCTTTCACCCAGGATGCTCCTGCATCAGACACACAGGGTAATTTGAGAAGTGACCCTGTCACATCTCAGGTGTGCAGAGGAAAACCAAGACGGTCAACCTCCTCCTTTATTAGCCATGATGAATCTTCTATAGGTCATCCTCTCCATTTGACCAGATACTCTTCATATGTCATGTTCCTTGTGCTTCTACCAACACGACTATCTAGTATATCTTCAATCTCCTTGGTAGGTGAAGTAGTAGTTGGAATACTCCATTGTGCTTATGTGACCTCGCCTTCAACACCCCCTTCATGGTACTCTGTCAAATCTGCAATGTTAAATACTTGTGAAATATTCAACTCAGTAGGCAATTCTACCTCATAAGCATTTCTTGAATCATGCTTCCTCAGTATCTTACATGGCCCAAACTTCTTCATTTTCAACTTGTTATATGTACCAACTCGAAATCGCTCCTTCCACAAATGAACCATGACTTCATCTCCAACCTGAAAGTCTTTATGCCTCCTTCTCTCATCTGCCTTAGCTTTATACTATGCATTCATCTTGGTTATGTGCTTCCTCACCTCCTCATGGATGTTCTTCAAATGTTTTGCAAAATCCTCAGCTTCAGCACTACTTATCTCTCCTTTGTCTATCTTCCTCAACTCTGAAGCATTTTTGGGAATACTTCCAAATACAATCTGGAATGGTGATTTACCAGTGCTCCTATTGATAGAATTATTTTATGAAAATTCTGCCTGTGGTAAAATACAATCCCAACCTGTTGGCTTATCTCCAACCAAACATCTCAGCAAATTCCCCAAACTCCTATTCACCACCTCTATCTGTCCATCAGTTTGTGGATGATGTGATGAGCTAAACTTCAAGTCTGTCTTCAACTTCTTCCACAATGTGTGCCAGAAATATCCAACAAACTTAGTGTCTCGATCTGAAACTATACTCTTTGGCAGACCATGTAGTCTCACCACTTCTTTGAAAAACAATTCAGCCACATGAATAGCATCATTAGTTTTCTTACAGGGAATGAAATGTGTCATCTTTGAAAACCTGTCAACCACCACAAAAATTGAATCATGTCTCCATTGACTCCTTGGTAAACCAAGAACAAAGTCCATACTGATATCCTCCCAAGGCTTCTCTAGTACAGGTAATGGCTGATACAATCCTGTATTTTTCTTTGCTCATTTTTCCATTTGACATACTCTACAACTCTGTACAAACTTCTTGACATCTTGCTACAACTGTGGCCAATGATAATTCTCGCTAACCAGAGCAAGGGTTTTATCTCAACCAAAATGTCCATCCAATCCTCCACTATGCTTTTCCTTGATGAGATTCTCCCTCATAGAACTTCGTGGAATGCACAACTGGCTCCCTCTAAATAACATTCCATCCTGAATGATGAAGTCCAGCCACTTCATTCTGTCTAAAGTAACATGTTCTGCACAAGCTTTCCAAGCTTCACCAAAATCAAGATCCTCTGAATACAAACTCTTGAGTTCCTTGAACCCAACCACCTCGATCTGCATCTCTGTTAGCAAAAGTTTCCTTCTACTAAGAGCATCTACAACTCTGTTAGACTTTCCACTCCTGTGTTTCAAAACAAATGTGTAACTCTGCAAAAATTCAACCCATTTCAAATGCCTTTGATTCAACTTTCCTTGACTATTCAAATATTGCAAAGGTTGATGATCAGTATACAAAAAAAACTCCTTAGGAAGTATATAGTGTCTCCACTTCTTCAATGCTTGAATTATAGCATAAAATTCCTGATCGTAAACATAATATTTTCTCTTGCATCATTTAACTTCTCACTGAAATATGCAACAGGTTTACCTTCTTGGCTCAAAACAGCTCCTATTCTAGTACCACTATCATCACAGTCTACTTGAAACACCTTATTAAAATCAGGAAGTGCTAAAATAGGTTGTTCTGTAAATTTTTATTTTAACAGTTCAAAACTCTTCTCAGCCCCTTTAGTCCACTTAAACTCTTTCCTATCCCCTCTCATTGTTTCAGTCAAGGGACCACAAATATTGCTAAAAATTTTGATAAACTTTCTGTAAAAGCTAGCCAAACCATGAAATGATCTTACCTCAGTAGAACTCCTTGGAGTAGGCCATTCTAGGATAGCCTGCACTTTCTCTGGTTCCTTTTTTAGTCCTTCTACTGAAACTACAAAACCCAGATACACTAACTCCTTCACAAAACTGCACTTCTTCAAATTAATCAATAATTTTTCTTCCCTCAACTTCTCCAAAACCCTACGAATATGCATTAGATGCTCCTCCAATGTCTTGCTAAAGATCATAAAATCATCTAGGTAAACAATGACAAACTTACCCAGAAATTCTTTCAAGACCTCATTCATGAGCCGCATGAAAGTGCTTGGTGCATTGGTTAGCCTAAAGGGCATGATCAACCACTCAAAAAGTCCCTTCTTTGTTTTGAAGGCAGTCTTCCATTCATCTCCTTCTCTGATCCGAATTTGGTGATATCCACTCTTCAGATCTATCTTTGAGAAGTACACAACTCCACTCAAACAATCCATAATATCATCCACATGTGGCAATGGAAATCTGTACTTGATTGTGATCTTGTTGATAGCCCTAGAATTTGTGCACATCCTCCATTCTCCATTCTTCTTTGGTGCTAATACTGTTGGTACATCACATGGACTCAAGCTCTCACAAATCAAACCCTTCTGCAACAACTCTTGCACTTGTCTGTTCAATTCTTCACTTTCTGCTGGTGTCATTCTGTGTGCTACCTTATTTGGAAAATTGGCTCCTAGAATCAAGTCCATCTGATGACTGATCTTCCTTACTGGTGGTAATCCATCAGGCACATTATCAGATATAATATCCTAAAACTCATTCAACGGATCTACAACTTCTACAGGCACATCTTCTACTTCCTCTTTACTAGCTTTTGAAGTTAAGGCAAAACACATATTCTCATGCTTCATACCCTCTAGGAATTTTCTTCCATCAACAAAAGTTATTCTTGCATTACTACATACCTTTTCTTCTGTATTTTTCAATGGTTTTAGCTTATGTCACACTCCATCCTTTGTTGGGGATTATGTATTTGCACATCCATCGTGTACATCATGCCTATCAAACTGCCACGACCTTCCCAACAACATATGGAAAGCATCCATAGGTATGATATCACATAGTACCTCATCATAATACCTTCCAATCTTGAACTTTACTAGGAACTGCTCATTAACCATGACCTTGTGGTCATCCTGCACCCAGGGGATTCGGTATGGATGTGGGTGTTTCTGCCTCTTGAGCTTCAACTTTGTGACGATCTCTTCTGACACCAAATTGTCAATACTTCCGCTATCAATAATCACATCACAATACTTATTCTCACACTTTCACCTAGTGCAAAACAAGCTCCTCCTTTGCTTAGGTTCATTTTCACCACTCAGCAGGACTCTTCTATTAACTAGGACTTCTGCTCCTTCAACATCTTCAGAATGAGATGATTTTGCATCTTCGTCCACATGTGCGACTCTAGCCTGGCCATCATTTCTCCTATCTGCTCTTCCTTGGCATTGAGGACATTCATATGCCCTATGATCTTCTTCTCCATAGTGAAAACATGTTCCACGGAAGCCTCCTCTTCTTGATCCTTGTCCTTGTCCTCTTCCTCTTTGATCACTATTATTTTGATTGAAATTATTTCCCCTCTGACCTTGACTACTACTGGCCTCATCCTTCTTTTTATGTTCTTCATTTTGGCCTCCATAAGATCGTCCACAAGATCTTCCACCGCAACCTCTTCCACTTTGCATGCTTTCAAACTTCTTGTTCAACTTTTCCTCTACCTTTAGGGCAAACTAGTAGGCCTCCTCAATACTATTTATTCATATCACGTTCAACTCCTCCTGAATGCTCGGCCTCAACCCATTAAGGTAACGGGCAACTTTCTCCTTGTCAGCTTCCGTATGGCCTGTTCTGATGAGGATTTAATAGAACTCCTCCGTATACTCCTGGACAGATTTCCCTGCTTGCTTCAAACCTTGCATTTTCTTTAGTAGATCGAGCTCATAATCAACAGGAATGAACTTTCGCTTCAATTTATGCACCATCCGATACCATCTTGTGATTTTTTCCTTTCCTCTTCTATTTCGATCCAACTGAATCTCCTACCACCAGATCTTCGCATAACCCTTCAGTTGGGCCTTCGCAAATTTGACCCTATCAGGATCCTCAATATCTTCATACTCAAAATATTCTTCTATTTCATTGATCCAATCGATCAACTCTTCTGCGTTAAGATTTCCTGAAAATGTGGGAACATCAAGCTTAGGTATTTTCCTAATCTTGGAAATGGCCTGGAAAAGCCTTTCCTCCTCTTGGTTCAGAATTTTGCCTTCTTAATCAAAATCTCCTTCTACTTCGGCTTCATCCTCACTTTCCTCTCTTACGGCAAGATTCATGCCTCTGCGAATATCTTCCTGCAATGCTTGTACTTGTCTCTGGAGGGCTCTAACCTTAGATGGCACACTTCTAGCTCTTCCGCCATGCTCCTTTTGTGGAGGCATTTTTGTACTTATTGCTAAAACCCTAACCACCGTCCTAGTGCAAATTGCCTCATAGTCGGCGATCTGTCTACACACTCAGGAACTTCTCGCTCTGATACCACTTGATGAAGGGGACTCCCCTTAATACCACAAATATACAATAGAAACATAGAGAAACAACAGAAATTTACAAGAACAGGAAATTGTCTTCTTATTGGCTCCACAAATGTGGAGTTACAAACTTCAGAATTACAATATCAAAAGCCACATGGGTATCCCTTACAATTATCCGTAGGACAAAGCCTCCCATAACCACCCCAAACTGCTCTAGAAAAGACTACAGGCCTTCCTTAAATAGACAATTTTTCACCACCCGAGAAGGTTCCAGAAATCTAGCCATTAAGGCCGACTACCCTTAGCATTTAATTATTTCTCACTTTTATTACAAAAGGGTCGGCTTTAAATATTTACAAAATATGAGATTAGGTAGCCCAACTTCCGGAAGCCATAACTTTTGAACTGTAGCTCCGATTGGCTATTATAACCACTTTTCGGAAAGGGAAGATCACGATCTATGGTGGTTGACAAGCAAAGCGCTAGTCAGCCAGGGGTTCAACCTCAATCCAGAGACTCTAAGGTCCTAAAAATTTAACTCAAAGGTTGCACACCCTAAAATCTCAACAGTAAATCCTTAATAACTTTGCCAATACATATTCTATGTCAATGAAACTCAACTAGAATGCTTATATGACTAAGATGATCCTTCACCTGAAAAATTAGAACATTCCAAGTTCAAATGGCCAACTTACTAAAAATAGAAAGTTTCCAAAAATAATAGCTTTGTACAAAATAGCCCTTATTGAATAGAAAACACATATTTTTGGGTGATGCAAGATTTCCCTTACACCTAGGATGCTCCTACATCAATATTCATTTGTCTTTATGGTGTCATTGTTGATGTGGATAGTTGATTATTCAGGTGATTTAGTAGTGATCATTTATTCATTGGGTGTATGCCAGTAGATACCATGATGTTATATGATGATGATTAGATGCATTCATATATTTATAATGATGTTTTGATTTTGAGACTAAAAGTCTATGTTGTTGTGATTTGGTGTACTATCTTTTGTGCTGTGTTGATGGGCTCATTAGTTTATGTTCATTATGTTTGATGGGATTAATGACATTGTTAAAGTTAGAGATTTGATGATTTTGTGATTATATGTGATGGACATGTTTATGTTGTATGATCAATGTATGTGTTTCCTTGCGAATTATAGTACATGTTTATGGGTTATTGATGCTTCAGTTTCTGTTATGCTAGTATTATTGCCCTTATAGATCTTGTTTGATGTGTTTGTATGAAGAGGAAAAAATTTATAGTTACTCATTCATCATGATTCCCACACAATTTCTCGATCTCCTTCACTGCTTGTTATTGTTTGATATTATATATGTGTGTGTGTGTGTGTGCATGCTTTGACTATTGTACTTATTGGAATAGTCCCAAAGGATAACTGAGAGGGGGGGGGGGTGAATCAGTTATCAACAACTTTATTTATTTTCTTTACTTGGATATCAATTAACATAAAACAAATGCACATTCATATAACACAATAGAGAACACAACAATTTGGTTACGGGGAAACCAAAGAGGTAAAAAACTCTGGTGGGAATTAGCACCCACAAAGAACTGTACTTGAGTATAATTATCCCTGTTAGAAGATCTTGCAACCCTGTTAGGAGTTGTTCTTTACAATGAAATAAGTATAGAGACCTGGTTAAAGGTCGGAACCTATTAGGAGTCTTTTACAAGTAACCTTGTTAGGGGTGAGGACTCACTGTCCAAAAGCTCACTGCTAAAATGATGAAGGCTGCAACCTTCAGTAGAACAGATATACACTATATATGATAGATGAATTGTTTGAGTAGACCTGCTGTCTTGATCCATTCCAATGAATTGTAGTCTCTTCCTGATTCTTCACATAGATCCTTAACTGATGAATGATGACTCTTTACTGTTCCATACTAACCAGTAAATTGCTATGTTCTTTTTCTTTCTCTTTTCTTATCATTCACACTTAGCATTCATCAAATGAACTACTATAAGTATCATCCCAAAATATGTGATCTTCATCAGGTTTAGGAGTCCCTTCAATACTTCTTTAGTCAGCCACATCAACCATGTAACCTGTTTAGAATCACGCAACCCAAACTGAATAGACACGACGCTTCACAAAGTCTGCTCCACCAAATTAACTCCAACATCACGATTCTGATAGAACATGTTTGGCGCCTTTAGATAATTATCTTTAACTCATAACTAAACATGAATACAAACACGCATATCCCAAAGATAGGCGCAACTCAA
>MU226453.1:2533992-2550274 GCA_018584345.1 Thuja plicata
CAAATCCATCTTCCAGGTCAACCAAACAGTCCCAAAAAATGAAAACCAGGGTTTGCATAACCAGGCTATGGATAACCATGATTTGTTTCATTTTCCAATTCCCCAACCAAACGGGCCCTAAGTGAAATGAGATTATGTCCAGCTCGCAAAATATGTACTTAGCCAATAGAAATGTGGCCCCAAAGAAAAGCCCTAAACGTGTGGCCAGGCCGGCGAAAGGCACATCTTTCGCCACGTCGATAGACAATTAAGCACAGGACTAATTCTGATTAGCTTCTAAGAAAACAAAGGTAAATATACGTGGCGCAAGTTTGCGGTGAGAGGTAAATCCACCTGGCGGAAGTGTGCGGTGAGAGGTAAAGTTCAGAGGTGCGAACAAATCTGGTAGGGGATAAAGGAAAACCCGCTTCTGGCCTTGAAATAGCTGTTCCCCGCAAGTAATTCGATAATAGAAGGCGATCTGAGAAGATTTTGATTTTCAGGGATGTAATGTGGGGAAGTTTGATTATAACAGGAGTTATTTTTCGATCGAGTTGCTGATATTGTTTATTTTCGTCTTCTGGTGGCGTGGATTGGGCGGCGTTTGCTGATACCGTTGTCTAGTATTCAATTAATGTAAGAGGTTCGATATTATTGTATATCTTACATTTTCCTTTTTTCCGAGATTTTTTTTCAATCGAGTTGCATTTATTATGAGATTTTTTCCGGCGATGTGTATGGGCGACGGCGCTCGCTGATAATAGATGTGCAGTGTTTTATTCCCCCAAGGGTTTTGATCATTTTTTATGCTATTTAATTGAATTTTTAAGTTTTTAATGCAGTTTAGAAGGGTTCCGTATTGTTTGTTTTGGTAGAAGGGTAGATTTTCTTGTGTTTTCAATAGGTTTATGTTCCATGCTTTTTTTTTTATGTAAGGTTAACTAAAAATTCTGGGTTTATTCTACTGGGTGTTCCCTCTTTCTTCTCTATTTTAGTGTTAATAAACATTCTCTAAATAGAGAAGAAAGAGGGAACATACAGTGGAATAAACCCAGGGGGTGTTAGTGTTAGGGAGTGTTAATGTTAATTTATTACTCTAGTCATCGTAAACATGCTAAGCTTTCAGATTTAGTCACATTAACATGCATCAACATGCATCAATTTGCTTCTTAAATCAGGATCTGAGAAGGTTAGATTTTTTTGTGTTTTCCATATGTTCCATGCATTCTTTATGTAAGGCTAACTAAAGAAAAGCAGTTCTTTGTTTCTTCTTTCCTCTGGATTATTCTGCAAGTTTTTTTTTTTTTTTTTCTATCTAAATCTATGCTGAAAATTAGCCAAACAGCCACTGAAAATTAGCCAAACAGCCAGGTTTTGTTCATATTTTTGTGCAGTTCAATTTAATTTAAATTTTAATGTAGTTTTGCAGGGTTTAGTATTGTTTTGGTTTGGTTGGTAACTTACGATTGAGTTTACTACTGCTATAATCATTCCTGCTATTTTGAAAACTTCTGTGGATGAATGGCAGTTTTTAATAGTCTCTACGAGGCCAAGCAGCCAGATTTGATCATTGTCTTGTGCAATTTAATTTAATTTTTTTAGTTTATGAAGAGTTTATATTGACTTATTTTGGTTGATAACTGAGGATTGATTTTACTATTACTATTATCACCTTGAAAGTTACCCTGTCGATGAATGTTTGTGCAATTTATTTTAAGTTTTTAAGTTTTTGAAGAGGTTGTATTGTTTTATTTTGGTTGATAACTGAGGATTGATTTTAGTACTGTTATCATCTTGAAAGTTATACTGAAGGTTGTTAATAACCTCTATGAAGCTAAACAGCCTATGGGATGCTTTTGCGATCTCGTTTATGTCTTTTATAGAGGATCATGGATTTCCACCGTGTTTGGGCTCTGTCTGTAAATACTCACTCTTATTCTTTAGTTCATTTTTTCCTGATTCTGACAAGTTTCTCATTATTACAGAGAGGCTGAATGTTGTGATGGAGACCAAAGACAAGGAGTCCAGCAGTAACTATCCCCAGTACGAAGTTCCTTTAGGCTACAAGATTGAAGACGTTCGACCTCACGGTGGCATTGACTTCTTCCGCTCTGCTGCGTACTCAAACGTAAGTATCTGCGTTCATTTTGTTTGTTATATTAAATTAGCAAGTTTTAAAGGAAATAGAGGGGATTATTCTCCTTAGCATGTTTGTGTCAAGAGTAATTTAGGGAGAAGCTGCTATTTGTTGGAAGCTGTAAATGATTAATGGTGTTTAGTCCGTCTTTGTTATTCATGTTTGGTTTTTCGCATATTAACATGTCTATTTCACCTATTTCTTCCTGCAGTGCGTGCGAAAGCCATCCTGACATTTCTACTGCAGCTGGTATCCTGTAGAAGCAGGCTAATTTTTTAATTTCAATAAGTCTGGGAGCTGGTTTGTGGCTTACCTTGCATGGCTGGCAGATAAGCTCCTCAGTTTTGTGTACTGGCAATTTCTCCCCCAACGCTTTGAAAGTTTTCCGTTACAACTGTGAACCATCAGATTCTCTCTTCCCTGCGAAGGCAACAGTAAGAACAGTAGTTTTTAATATAGTTCACGATGGTTGCGTCTTGTGGAGATTGTGTTACTCCAAGAATGTCCGCTATTGGATTTGAAGGATTCGAAAAGAGACTTGAGATTCAATTTTTTCGAGCTCAATTCTTTGCTGATCCCGGGGGCAGGGGTTTGAGGTGCCTCACTCGTCTTCAACTAGATGAAATTCTGAAACTGGCTGAGTGCACCATTGTATCTGAGCTGTCAAATGAGCATCTTGATTCATATGTTCTCTCAGAATCAAGTATGTTTATCTACCCATTCAAGATAGTCCTGAAGACTTGTGGAACCACAAAGCTGCTACTTTCAATCCCTAAGATCTTGAGTAATGCAAGCGGTTTGTCTCTCTCTGTAAAGGCTGTGAAGTATACTAGAGGGACATTTATCTTTACTGGAGCACAATCTTTTCCTCATCGCAGCTTTGCTGAGGAAATATCATATCTGGAGAAGTATTTTGGAATGCTTGGTTCTGGTGGAAAAGCATATGTTATGGGAGATTCAGAAAAAAATTACAACTGGCATGTTTATTCTGCTTGTGAAGATGATGCCTCGGCTAATGTCAACTCCGACCCTGTATTTACACTGGAGATGTGCATGACACAGCTGGATCGTGAGCGCGCTACTCTATTTTACAAGAGCAATAATAAATCAGCATCTCAAATGACTCTGAATTCAGGGATTCGTGATATTCTACCTGGCTCTAACATTTGTGACTTTGAGTTTGACCCCTGTGGATACTCCATGAATGCAATTGAAAGGGATGCTGTTTCTACAATTCATGTAACCCCTGAGGATGGGTTTAGTTATGCAAGCTTTGAAGCAATGGGTTATGGTCCCCAAGATGTTGAACTCAAGCAACTGGTTGAGAGGGTTTTATTCTGTTTCAAGCCAGAGGTATTTTCTGTTGGTCTTCACGTTACTGCTCCTGTTGGGCAATCATCATGGACTGTATTTGATCGGCCTCCTCAGGGGTATTTTTGTGACATGACAAGTGCAGTAGAGCTTACAGGGAGAAGTAACATGGTTTATATGACTTACAGGAGCAGTGCTAAGGAACCTCATAGGATTACCTTGCCTTTGCTTACCTGGGAAGAGGAAAGATTGTATACGAGTGAAAAGAAGGAAAATCGGGAAGCATCCGAGCAATCTCCCAGGACTACTTTATCCCTGCACTCATGGGAAGCGGAAAGTGATGGAAGTGACGGCTGAAAATCTGCGATGCATTCTTCATGAATGAACAAATATGGGATATAATGGTGTCTTTTTATATGGTATTTAGTATCGTGCATCTTTTTCATTGATTTAGAATTTAAATAAGTAGTAGTTAGATTAGTATGTGGTCCTATAGTGCAGTTTATAGTTCACCATGTTGGGGGAGGGTTCGCAGTTTTATGTTAAAAGGTCATGATATATTCGATATATATCATTTTTCCTGTTGTAGATTGATGTGATTTTCTCATTTTTGAATATATATAGAGTATTAGTGCAGGAATATCGCGCTTTGCTTAGTTGTGCTTTTTGTTCAGATGTTAGTTAATTCAGTTTAGGTTGGTACAGAGTATATCAATTTTTTTCATTGTTGTCGTTTTATTATCTTTTATCTGCCTTTGTATTTTGTTATTTTGTATTTAAATTGGAATGCCATGCTTCATTTTGTTTTATTTGGTTTTATATGTTGTTTGTATGCTATTTCCTTTGATCTAAAGTAGAGTGCCGAACAATTTGCTTTTGTTCATCCATTGCTATTATCATTTATTTAAATATAGAAGATCTTATTCTGCCAAATTGGCAGAATTACACCCACGATGTAGCTGTATCGAAATAACGAATTCAATGTTGAGACAAAGACATTTCATTTGGTGGAGTTGTAATATTATATTAGATTTTATCAGAATTTTAATCGTACGGTATGAATTGTAACTAATCTTGCCATTGAAGTAGTAAATTCCAAGCCAAGACGATTCATACTGTTAGTGAACAGATTTTCCCTTTGAAAAATAACAAGTAAACACTCTTATACCCTGAATGTAGAAGGAAAAATACACTAACAGTTGAGTGAGTTACTCACAACCACACTCTTTGTTTTAAAGGAACAACCACCTTATATAATGATCAATCTGTAATAACTTTTTATTAAGAAAGAATCTAATTCAAGATACACTCTTGACTAGAAAGTATGAAAGACTGCAATTCACATTCATCATAAATAAATGGCTAACTATTTGGAGATTTTAAGATCTTTAAGATATCTGAGCCAACTGACTCGAATCTTAAATCGATTCATAAAAATATCAAATCTTTGAAAAAGATTACTGACTAAATTTTGAGATATACTTGCAAACTATGGTAACATACTCATTTAATTCCGATTGAAATCAAAATCATACACTCCAATAGACCAACTGATCAATGAAAATACCAAGATCTGCTTATATAACCAACTGATAATATATTAATATATTTAGAATCCACATTTTAACTAGCACTGAAATAACTTAAACAAAACAGATAATATTGTAAAGTTTTCTTTCCAAAGAACTGACCCTCACTTGGTCAACAAAAATAACATATATCGCCATGCAGGACTTGATTCAGTTTTCAATAACTAATTGCCCTAAAGATAGCAAAACCCCTTGGAACAAACAAAACAGAAAAACTATCCAGAAAACTAATTCCATCTCCATCATGTGCTTTGGTGGCGTCTTTTGCAGATTTCCACTCCTCAAATGCCGCAACAAAGCTCTTCCTTAGTTCTTGATTCGGTTTGGCAACTGCTTCAAATCTCTACAACCAAACATTTTTGAAATTTTGCATCTGCTGGGACTTGTCTTCAAAGATCTTCATTTGTTCATAACCATAGACTATTGTTGACTCCACATGAGCTAAAATTGAATGATCCTTCACTCCAATTTCTTTAGCAACTTTCAGTTTTTCCACCTTTTGATTGAAACAAGCAAGTGCTTTGGTCATTTCACTACTAGCCTCATTTTCCAGTCCAATGATTTTTCCTGTATATTCATTTTGTGCATGCATGATCTTCCTTGAACTAATCTGGTTTTCAATTATTTGGGATGATTCCTCGATGGCTTGTTCATACAGTGCGCCTTCCCATTCCATATTCATCTTAACAATAAATAGTGAATTCTCATCTATCCCAGGCACTACTTTTTCAGAGATAAACTTGTTTATACCGTAAGTATAAACATCTTCCATGTTGTGTACTTCAATCTCCAATTGCTCTTTTTCCATTCTCCACAGATCCACATCTCTTTCAACTATCTTTAATAACTGTTCAGACTTATCTATCAAGCTATCAAAATCACTAGCAAATTTAGTATTTTCTTTGGTTACCTTATCCATCCAGATGAAGAAGGCCTTTGATACGGACCTGTCCTTGTGAACTTGATCTAGGAATTTCTGATTCTCTAGAGATTTGACATCCAGCTCAAATGGGACTATCGACAGTGGTTGAGGCACGAGATTGTGAAGCTATTGAATGTATTTGGCCATTTCACAAAGGGCCTGCTTCAACCTCTGCTTGTCTTCTGCATCTTTCTGCACACGGTGGTTGATTTTCCTGTTTGTTGAGTTTAGAATCTCCAAGTTAGTGGCTCTAGTGGACATTCCCAGATCTATCTTTTCCACATGAAAATCCTTCTCTGTGACTGCATCACTAGTTTTATCAGAATTTGGCTTGAAGATTTCCGCCATCCAGTGCTCTGTTTTAGCTTCCACATCAACCATTGCTTCTACTTTCGGTTTCTTGCCTCGTGGAGTTTTTCCAAGATATTTGCTGACCAAATCTCCAACTGGGGCTGAGATAGGAACAATGTTCATTTTCTTGTTGACTGATAACTCTAGCCAGTTTGGGCTTTTTGGTGTAGAATCATTTGTAGGTGTATTTAGTATTGACAGGTTTTGTTGACCTTCTCCTGTTGATTGAGTTTTTGAAGGATTGACTGAGCTCTTGTCCATTTTAAGTTTCTTTCTAGGTTGTGACTCACTTCCTTTCGCCTCAAGGTCAATTATGATGCAGGGGACCGTATCTGTATTTTCCTTCCTTTTGCTCCTATCTCTCGTGGTCCTTGCAGATGGTGTGAGAATTGTCTTTTCTTCTTCAAGATGGTCTTTTATTCCAGTTTTAGATTCACTTGCAGGAAGCAATTTCTCAGTTTCAATAGTAAGGGTAGAGGAAGTTCTGAGTTTTGAAATTCTTGTACTTTTCCTGGTTACTGAATTAGGAGTCTCTTGCTTCTTCTTCTTTCTCATTTCTTTCAGCCATTTGTCTGTTCTTTTGAACACTTCATGAGAAATAGCACTCAAATCCTCTACTTCTTCTCTCTCCAATCTACTTTTCTAGCTACTGCTTCATTATTGTGTTCCATATGTTCGGACTCTATCACATCTTCTTCATCATCAGTACCAAATCCTTTGATTTTAAAAGGGATCCGCAAGGTGACACTTTGACATTAATGACAAAGGTGTCAAAATTGTGGGTCTCTAGGTACTTACTCCAAGTACACATCTGGATAAGTAATCTAAAGATTCTTGATCTCTTGTTGCCAGAATGCCTTCAGTGCATCAACTGTCTGAAAATGGGCGCATAAGGCATATGTAATCTTCTCCATCTTTGTTAGATCCATGCAGGGTCCTTGATCATAGGTGGCAATGGTTGCATCTATATGTTTGATGTTCTCCTTCAAAAAAACTAAGGAGGGTGCTAGTGCATTTCTCAGTTGGGTATGCTTGATCCTTATCTTACTGATCTCCATCTTAGCTTTTTCAATCTTGTCTATCTGCCCTTGATAGATATTGTTGCAGATATTGGTGACTTGGGATGATGTTTCAACTGATTGCCTTATGTTATCAACCAAGATATCTGCCTCCTCAATATTTTTCATGTGCTCAGAGGTGAGTTTGCCTCTGTCCATGCAATTTGCTATTACTTTCCTGCCTTTTGATGCCAACTCTTTTAGAATAGTCTGACCAATCTTCAATGAATTGAGATCTAAAGAGAAGTTCTTTACCAATTCATCCAATCTTTCTTTTTTGTAATTTTCTTCTATAATTCTAGTAGCAGAGTCTACTAAACTTGTGAAGTGTGCTTTGAAGCTTGTTAAGATGCTATCAACATCATCAACTGACTGAATTTTAGCCACTTTCTTATCTGCAGGCACTAAGTCATTCAAGATGTTCACTGATTCCATAAAGAGAGGGTTTCTCATAACTTGTTTCTCTTTGGCTTTTTCCATAGCTAAGACACTGATCTTGATCAAATCTTCTTCTCCCCATGCATCTAGGCTTGCTGAGTCAGGGGTTAAACTTGACAACAATGAAGTTGATGGATGAATAGATGGAGTGAATATAGCATTTTGACTAGTATCCATACATTCACTAGGATCTCCATAACAGGTGGTTCATCAGATTGATAGTCTTCCTCATTATTCAAATATGTTGAATCTTTAAGAGGAGCCTCATCTTGTTGTAGGGAAACATTATCCGTGCATACCTTCTCTGTCTCTTTAGTGCTGACAAATGCTTTTTCAAATTTGTCCATGTCATTATCTGAAGCTGTCATGGATATCTTAACATCATTGATTACAATGGTCTCTTCTGAATTTTTGGCCGTGTCAGAAGGTGATGAAATTGTGGGCACTGAATCTTGTGGACCTGTCATAGGCGCATTTAGAATCACTGATTCTTTATCCTGATTGGGAGGGACTGGAGTTACTTTAGCTATAGGCATTGTAGATGGATACATGTGCCTATCCAAAAATACTTTCTCAAATGCTTTCTGATTCTCTTCACCGATCAGTTCATACTCTTTGTTCATTATATGAAGAGTTCTTGTTTTGGTTCTGAGATGAGGTTTTACCAAATCCAATAGTATAACTTTCTCATCATGTGAGCAAACAGGGAGAAGACTATCTAATGTTTCTTCTCTAATCCTCATATCTTCCTCTATTGCTTGTCTCTTCAATAGGTCTAGTATGTTCCATACTTTGTCTGGTATGACTGTCTTGAGTTCCAATATTGTCCTCTTAAACGTGATCATATGTGAGATAATCATAGAGTGAATTTCAGATTTATCTATCTCTTGGTACTTGTCATAGAAATTTTTAATAGAGTCTAGTCTTACTTCATTAACAATTCTATTCCTTAAGACTGTCAGACTAGGTTTGAATCCTACCTCGAGAGGGGCTTGAACGTTCTTTACTTTGCTCCTTGTTGTCCTTGAGGATGGGTGACCTGTGTGAACTTGCTTCCTTCTTCTGGTCAACTTGCTTGGTACTGATGGTGGAGAGGAATCTGTTTTAATAGTAGTTGATCACGCAGATGTCCCTTCATCAGATTTACTCTTCTTCTTCTTTGGGATATCATCAGATTTTTCTATTTTTACTTTTGCATGAGTTTGTTTGAGCTCTCTTGCAATTTTAGTGACCCCATGCACTTTTAGGATATTGGATGTAATCCTTGATGCCTTCCTTTTGCTATCTACACTGTATAAGACAGAATCAACTTGATTTGTCTTCTCTCTGTATGTACCCCATCTTGGCTCATTTGGATCTTTAGGCACAGAAAAAAGAACTTATGCATATCCTTCCAACACATGTTCTTCAACTTCATAACCAAGTGGATGAATCCATTTTGTTCTTGGCTCAACTGTTTCCATGCAAGTATGTACAGTCAGTTTCCACCGTGAAGCATATGGTGTCCTTGTATTTATCAACTATCTTCTCAGGTATCCTGAACCTTTTCTGCATCTTGACCCTGAATTTTTCGATCTCCATGTCCATAGAATCCTTTACACTGCTTTCTGATGTAGCTTTTAGTGAAATTTGTGACATAGTGGGTTTGTTCCTATCTAGGTAAAGATTAGAGACTTTACCAATGGTGCAGGAGCACCTAGGTAGGCTAGTTGTTAAGGTGTTTTGAGGTGATCTGATAGTTTAATGGATTGAATTCATTTATGTAAGCTTTGATTTGTAGAATGTAGGTTTTTACTAGATTTCTTGTGGTGTTAGATTGTTTGATTCAATAGTTTTAAGTGCTTGTATAAAATCTTTTGAGTTTAGTCCAGTCGCTGGTTTGTATTGGGCAACTTATGCAAATGGGGTCTTAACTCCATCTTCCATCGTGGCACTTGCCCGGGCTCTTGGATTATGGTGGTGGACTCCATGTACAATGAGTATAGTGAAGGAGGGCCCCAGGAAAGCAAGGCAGCCATTTTTGGGATGATGCCCTAGGCGAGCCAGTGATGCATGGCTAGGGGTCATCAGCAGTTGTAGAGCTTAATTGGTGGGTTGAAAGCATTCATAGCTTCGACCAAATCTTGCAGAGGATTAGGGTGGTGAGTTGTGAGATCCCCAAAGTGAGTGGGAGGACTTGGTGATGTTTCTTGGATAGCAAGAAAGAAGTTTCATTCAGACTAGTTTTGAAACCCTCAAAACCTTGATTTTTAGCCTTGTTTATAGGCAGAACTGTACGGATAGCTTGAGAGCCCTAGACCTAGAAAATCTCTAGTGTCTCTATAAAGGGTGCCTGGATCCTAAACCTATTTGGGCACTTGTTAAGACATTTTGCAAGTTAATGCAGAAAAGGTGACTAAAATAGGGCTAATTGCTTGTAGCCTTATTTTGGAAGCAATTGTGTAGGTTCTTGGAACTCGATTGGAGTTTTGATGCAAAGTGTGGTTGCAAGTGTTGGAAAGGGTACTATTGACACCTTGGATACCCTAATCCTCTCTGTGGATTGAGCATTGATCATTTTGAATCAATTGGGGCCTTTTAGGCCAAGGATGCAAGAAAGACCATTTGGGGTTTAGGAGTAAGTTTTGAAGTGTTTTGTTCTACAAATGGTGTCCACTAGTTGAAGGAGTTAGGATCTTGTGATAAGATACCTAAGTAGCCTAGGGTTAGTGCAAGAACCCTAGTAGGTCATAGAGTGACCTAGGAGAACCTAGAAGAGGTCTTAGAGAAGCAAGACTAGTGCTACATCAACCAACAATGTGGAAGTATAGGTAGATGATCAAAGAGCCAAATCTGAATATTTTGCTCTTGTCATGCTTGATAGCGCTTATGTTCTCAATCAGTTGTGCACGCAATATCTCACAAAGATTATACTGTGTATTATCTCTTACCATCCTTATTGCTGCTAGAACTGTTGTGGCAGATACACTATTGAGTCTACTAGCATGTTGGAACTTGTAGCCGAGTATCATGGTGATGATTTTGATATCATCCTCTTTAATAGGATCAACAGTCATCCCGCGCATATCACTTCTGGATAAGTATGCTTGTTCAACCTGTTTCTTTACATATTTACCAGTGGGAAGAACTGGTCCAACCTTAGGGAGTCTAGTCATTTTGTGAATAAGATCAACAATAATGCGGACAGGAACTTCACCAATCCAATACAAATCATCATGTATCCTACTAAGTAAGATTTTGACCCATTCTGGTTCATAGAACTCATGCGCGTTTGAATACTCAAAGATAGGGTTATCAGCCAGATGTGAGAATTCATCCTTAAATGAGTAGTCTGGTTTCATCATAAATGCTATGAGCATTGATATGTTGTTATCCCCAATAGTTTCCTTCTTAAAATAGATGTAAGCAGAAATTTCCTTTACATGCACGACTCCTAGCGGAGTCTTGGAGAATGCCCCTTCTACATCATCTAATACTGACTTGAATGGATGCTTCTTAAACACATATCTCTTCTTCTCAGAGATGTCAAACATTGTAGGAGTAGCCATTACTTACTTGTTGCTTGCTTAAGTAGGGTTTCCAGAGATTTTGAAGCGACGCGTCCGCTAGGGTTCCGTTTCAACTTTGATTCGTCTTGCTAATCAACCAATCAGTTTATCCTTCAACACTTCGATGCTAACTATTGTTGCACTCTCTAAATACTCAATCTCGAATGCAAAGTGAGGATAAAAGATCATTTACTGACTTATATAAAAGTTACTGCATTTAATGCTCGAAGTCGTAACACGGTTAACATAGAGAATTTCAATCTTTTCTTCTGTCACTGTTCAAGCTATGCATCCATGCATACTTCCTCAATCTGTCACTAAATACATGAATTCATAGGCGCATACTCAGAGGTGAGTATACCAGCCGTGCAGTGGTTCAAAGCTAGAATAGCTCCCCCTAAGACCATGAGGGTCATCTAACCAGAAGTAGAAGGTGCGTCCACTATGGATGCATCTACTACCTTATTCTCATTATTATCTTTCTTTACTTCAACCCATATTTTACCTGAATCTTCTGTAGCTTGTACAAAATTGACTTCACTAGATTCTTCAAATAAAGATTCTTTAGGCTTCTCTTGTTTTTGAGTTCTGGATCTACAAAACCTTGAGATGTATCCAGCTTTGCCACATGAGTGACAAATGATTGGAGGTCTATTTATATTGTTTATCATGCTGCACTGCTTGGTTGTGTGTCCATTATATTACATATTTGACATGTAATGTTCTGATAGTTTCTCTGAGGTTGATTTCTCTGATTGTGTTGATTCAGATTTTTTTGATTCTGTTGTGACTGATTTCTTTGACTTGTTCTGCAGTGAATAGCCCTGTGACCAAATTTATTATAGGAGTAACAATAGCCATTGAAATTAGTTTTTACCTCTTTACAATCTCTTGCCAAGTGTCCATGCTTGTTACAAGCATAACAAGTTCTGTTAACTTGCTTGAGTTCATCTTTAGGTGGTTCTATTTTAGTCTATGCAAGATTCTCAGTTTTCTTTGCTTCAGTAGATATCTCTTGTGCTTTATTTCTTTCTTGCATTGAATTGATTTCAATTTGAGCTACACTATATCCAACACCAGTAGTATCACCTTTTAGCTTCTGTGCATAAAGTTGTGATTGAATTAGATCATAACTTGTGTGTAGTTTATCAATCTTATCTTTTGCTTCTGTTAATTCAGATTCTATCTTTTTCTTGATTTTTCCAACTCCAAGATTTTCATGTTTGCTTGTATAAGTTCATCATCTAATTGTTTACTCTCTTTGGTCTTTTCTTCAATAGCAGTTAGGCTATCTGTAAGTTGTTCATTCAAATCTTCAATCTTATCTTTCAAAGACATGTTTTCTTCATTCAGCTTTTTGACCATTTTTCCCAAATCATTTATGGAGCAATCTTTCAAATCTTTTCTTAATTTCTTTATAAGCATTTGGGAGCCATCAACTTTTAGTTTTAGTTCTTCATTTTCTTTTTCAGACCTGTCAAGATCTTTAAGGGCTTCTTCAAGATTCATTTTCAGATGTTTTGCTTCAGCTGAATCCATGATCTCCTCAAGTGGTTAAACTTTCTTTCAGAGGACCAGAGCTCTGATACCAATTGTTAGAAACACTGAGAGAGGGGGGGGGGGGGGGGGGGGNGGGTGAATCAGTGTTTTTCTATTAATTATATTTCAGAAACTTTAAATTTGAATCAAATAGATAACCAATGAAGCATAACACATTAACTCATAACACAAGATATGATTACGGGGAAACCTTGATCAGAGGAAAACCCTGGTGGGAATTAGTACCCACAAATGATTGTACTAGTATAGTGAATCTGTTAAAGTTCCTTTGCCCTGTTAGGAGAAGTCTTTACAATTCAAGTACAATGACCCTGTTAGAAGTCTTTACAAAAACCTTGTTAGAGGTGGTTGGCTCACTGCCAGAGCTCACTGCTCAATACGATGAAGGCTACAACCTCCTGATAATTGATATGCACTATATCAAAATGAACTGTTGTAATGACACTGTTATCTGATCAGTTTCATTTATGCGCTAATGCTTAAAACTCTTGTAGACTTCTACTTCATACTGATTTGCTCATATTGATCTTTTGATTAACTTCTTTTCTTCTTTTCTCGATGACACTCTAATACAAAAATGCATTTCTAATATATATATATACATGCCTGAATAGACGCAACTGAAAACAAGACCTTAGTCGGCCCAAAAATAGTATACACAATGCTTCCAAACAAATTGTCTTAAGCGTGTTTACAATAATGTTTCTTATTACAATAGGCGCATAGCCTTTACAAAAAAAATATTATATGCTAATCCACAAACTGAGGTCAGCTCCATACTTTGTTTTTTGAACTGTTAGTGCACTTAATCTTCCTATAATTTCTTCGTACTCTCATTCTATATCATGTGTGTATAAGGTAAGCTAAACAACATATCATAGAGCTTAAGTATGAACACGCATATCTTGAATCAATCGTACACACGTGCGCTGGTGCTCTGATCAACTGAATAACTCTGTACTGTTTTGTTTTCTGTACTTAGTCAATTTTGCTTTTCAAAGTTTATTGTCAAAACTTTATGACTTTGTTGCCATAATGACAACACAAAATAAGTCATATGCACTCAGATTTTCAAATTTCCAACATCTTCTCGTGCTTTCTCCCCTTCAAGTACACCTTGTACCCTGGCCAACTCTTCTTATAAACTTCCCTTTGATGCCTGGGTAGTCGCTAGTAACCCCTATAATATTCCTACCTCTGTCTGTAGGCTATCTCACTCTACAAACATAGTATCATAAACATCTTTTGCAATATATCCAGAGGTGATCCCTGCACCTATCCATGAGGTGGTCACTGTGCTTGTCCTTGTACCTGTGTTAGCGGTGGTCCTTGTACCTATCCTAGAATCACTAGAGGGACTCTAAATGTGGGTACTTGTACCCTTCCCCCACCATCTCTCCATCACCACCCTTGGTTGTTCCCTACGACCTTCTACTCCCCTATCTACTCCTCCATCTCCTCCATCATATCCTCAAACCCCAACACCATCCTCTCCTCTTGTCGGTTTATCATTTGTCTGGATAAGCACTTGGATGGTCAATCTGATAGGCCTGTGTATGACCCACCACTGAGCATATTCAAGATTCACTCCTTCATCTCACACTATATCTTTTCCTTGCTGCCATGGCAATGCTTCCATACCTATCCATGATGCTCTGCCCCCCCCTCGCAAATCTACCCCAATCCCGCATTAAATTCCCACCTCTCGTGTCACTAGTGAATGTGTAAATGAATCAGGAACCACATCCTATATCCTGCAGAACTGTCTCAACACTCATGATGGCATGTATCGGGTTATCATATATGTTGTCCTCCGTATAAGTCTATAGTAAGTCTATGTGAACCCATGGTAAAATAAATCCTCCCACCCATCCTTTGTGTAGTCTTGTCTCTACTGGACCTGGTTCCCCCATTCCTCGCACCCTGCATATGGAGTCCATTCAAATCTGTGCATCTCGTCTAATGTCCTTCGCCAATGGCCGACAAAATATGTTGACTCATATCGAATCGGTGGTCTGTACCTATAATAATATGGATCATATGTATGTTGAGTCTCATGAAGCTTGATGGGGCATACCACAGTAATATGCTCCCATGCCCAAACTAATAACAATGTCACCCCCACTCCTAGTGTCTTGCCTCTTTGGTAGGTACACATATGTAAGTCATAGTACAACTTCCCCAAGATGGTGTATCCCCAACAGTACCTCTCCCCCTTTTTCTCTAACATAGAATTGAGTACTTGCACCCACCCCAAAGTAAATCCATGCCCTGCATGGTCCATCTTCAATAGTCCACCAATCATCTCTGCTAAGTATAGGGCCACTCATCGCAACTATGGTTGTGCTACCATTGTTTCTCTCCATGGTAGCCACAATCTCACAGTGGGTGTCTGATCGTATGCCCACCCAAAAGTCACCTCTTCATATGTCTCTGGGCCCTCCTGCACATAATATAGGATCAACCCCCTGATGGGTATGCAGTATACCCGCCAGACATCGAATAGGGTGATCGTAGCCTCTCGTCGGGAAATGAAAACTAGAAGTGGGGTTATGTCACCTCTCTATTAGTGGGGTCATGAGTGCATTATGCAATCTCAACTATAGCCACAAATGAACATGATTCATCCCGCATTATGCAACTTGTCCCCATTTTTCTAGTGTCAACTCGTCAGCAAGTGCCATTGTCTCTAGCCAGCTTTCTCGCAACCTGAAAACTGATCCTACCTCCTACATTCACAAAATCACACTTGACAGTCCTTGTTACATAGATTCATCCATCTTGGGGCATCCTAATACTCCCACCTCATCTATTTTATTTCACTCCCAAACCCCTTCCCCTGCATTTTTTGGTCAATCGACAAAGACATTGATTGACCTGCGTAGATGACGATCGACACCTTCGTCTTTTCCCCTAGTTAACCCAGTTGACTGTCATCCATGCAGAGGACTATCCATCGATATTCTTCTATGTCCCCCTAACCCTCATCCCTATAGACGACAATCTTTGATTGTCCTCTTCATAGATGGTAATCAAAATTTTATTGTCTACGGAGACGGCGATCACCATATTGTCATCTTCGTAGACGACGATCGGTGGATCATCTTCTGCGTAAACAGTGATCCAGCGATCATCGTCTCCGCCTGGACGGCCCTTTTCCCCCATTTAATGTGTCTAAACTAGCCATAAATACAAAATTTGAAACTCACAAATTGGCTCGGTTAGGGTACTCATTGGTGGTCCCGCGTCGGTTGCTCGTTAGTGTGTGTGTGTAAATGGGTACCTGTTGAAAATGACACAAACACTCAATAGGTCATTGCATTAGCTCAAATGGTTAGTTAAAATGTTACAAACCACTAATATCGGCCTATTGCCTTCTAACTAGAAAG
>MU226453.1:2630530-2653330 GCA_018584345.1 Thuja plicata
TCTTCTTTACTTTCACTTTCACTATCTCTTCTAGATGTGTGTCTATGACTTGATTTGCTTATTCTCATAGAAGATTTAAATGCAGACTCTAAGTTTGGTAAGACACTATTATCAAAGTTATTCATCTCAATTAAAATCAGTCTACCAATTAAGCTATCAAGAGTAACTATATTGTTTGCTACTGCTCTCATTTCTTGAATGACAGAAACTCTAATAGCATATATAGGCAGTAAGGTTCTTAAGATTTTACTTGCCACTGTCTCCTCTTCAAGTGTACCTCCAACTCCTCGTATAGCATTGACTACTTCTTTGATTCTTGTGTTGTACTATGTGATGGTTTCTCCTTCTTTCATTCTAAGATCATCAAACTTTCCTCTAATTATTTCTTCCTTGGCTCTCAGAACATTTGTATCACCTCCATGTACAAGCTTCAGTTTGTGCCACATCTTCTTTGCAGTTTTGCAATCTTTGACATCTTCAAATTCAGCATTAGAGAGTGAGGAAGAAAGCTCTATGATCATGCATTTATTCTCATGCTTCTCTCTCAATTTATCTACTGTTAATGCTCATGTGGGCAACACATATTCAATATCTAGGAATTGAGTAACATCATTACCAATACCTGATAAGTGGAGTCTTATCCCTCTTTTCCATGAAGCAAAGTTATCTTTGTTCAGCTTGGGCACATCTCGTCTGTTCATCTTGTGATCTTTAGCTTGGGTCTTGAAACCTTCCTTTCTAAGCACACAAGCTCTGATACCAATTGTTAGTAATAACTCAGAGGGGGGAGTGAATCAATGGCCTCAAAAATTTATCCTTCAAACTTAACCACCAATCAATAAATCTCAGATTATTATGTCCCTACAAGATGCATGCCATGAAATACTAATAATGATTAACTATATGTTGATTTCCTCTATCAATCCTTATTCTTTCTTGATTACTGATAAGCAGTATAACTATTTACCAAAACTCAGCAAATAAGCAGATTATACCGATCAATCCAGAGTTAGCTATGTAAGATGCAAAACAGTAAAGAAATGAATCATACACACATAACATGTAAATTTTAACATGGAAACCCTGTTAAGGGAAAAACCACTGGGACCAGTACCCCAAATTTTCACTTTTTTGAAGTGAGCCCTGTTAGGAGCCAACCCTGTTAAAGGTTACAAACACACTGTTAAGTGAAACCTTGTTAGAGGATTTTATACATAGAGGTTGTCACTTAGTATCGGGAATCTATTTCTACCATCCTTGAATCAAACTCCTTCTTAGACTGTCAATAGGTATCAGGCAAGTCCAATGCTACTTTCATGAATCAACCTTTTTGGCACTCCTTGAGATGTACCTCAATATATAGAAGATTGTTAAGTCCTACTCGGTTAAGAGACTTGATGCTTCAATGGTCAAAATGAAACACTATGACATTTTCATATTGCAACTTGAATTGCAGATTTTCAGATCTATTTAAGTACATTACCTCTCTGACCAATGTATCAATTCAATCCTTGTGCTCCACACTTTCTTCTCTATGATGTTGTGCTCATTGTTCGTCAGTGTCTGCACAATTTCTTAGCTCTCCTTCAGCTTGTTTGATCAGTACTGCATGAATTTTTTCTTCATCAGTATTTCTTCAGCATCCTTTTTCTATTCACTCCCCTTAATCCCATTCGTAAATGAATTAAGCTTGTCTCTTATATAGACATAATATTCATTGTTTCTTGGTTCTTGATTCTTGGCATGATAAACAATCCAGCCAATTAGATTTAAAACATAACTCATGATTTGTCTTGTAGATATCTTCTTGCCAACTGTACAAATCAGCTTTAAATCAATCACTTATCTCTGGTCGAATAAAACAAAGTAGACAACCAGTTAGGTCTATATTAGCTCTGCTAGCTAGATATTTTGTCATTTTTTGAACTCTTTATTTTGTCGGTCACCACTACAGTTAGTCATCGGTGACAACTAACTGATCCATCGGTGAGACTCCAGTTAGCTTCGTGATCTCCGTTCGTTGAGCATCATTGGAATTTTACTTGTCGGGCAACTCTGTATCTTTGGTCGTCGAGCACTTTGAGTCTTTATCTCGTCGGGCAACCTTTTGACTTTGCTCGTTGGGCATTCTGTGGTTTTGCTTTGTCAGGAAACACTATGCTTCTAATCATCGGGTATCACTGTGACTGTTCTTCTTTGCTTTGTCTAACGATGTGCATTGCATCGGTGTTGTTTGTCACTTAGTGAATACTTGACTTTTATGCATTGCTGAAAGCATAACTTTGGTTCCTTTGGTTCTCTGAAGTCTTTGGCATTATGTACATGACCGTACAAATGATATCAAGTTGACATCAATGAAAATATAGTCCATTAACTAATTTAATGACCTGCATTATTTTTCAACTTAACATTATCAAACATTCAATCAATTACATGTCATCAGCAGTCGCTCTTTCTGTGTTGCAGGAAGGTCAATGTTTAACTCCAGCGTTGTGCGTAATGTATTGTGCTCAAATTCAATTGGTAACATTGTTGCTTTCCCATATAATAACTCAAATGGAGTGAACCCTGTGGTGGTCTTCTAGGTTGTTCTGTATGCCCAGACGGCTTCCAAGACTCTTCTGCTCCAATCTCGGCGGTGCAGATGAACTATTTTTGTTAAAATAGCTTCAATCTCTCAGTTTGTAACTTTTGCCTGACCATTGGCTTGAGGATGGTAGGGACTGGACTTCCAATGTATGATGGTGTATTCCTTAATGAGTTATGTCATCAGATTAGATGTGAATTTTTCTCCCCGATCAGTTACAAGTTCTCTTGGCACTCCATATCTGGTGAAGATATCCTCATACAAAAATTTTGCTACCTTACGATCCCTCACGTGCATCATGGCCTTTACTTTGATCCATTTGGTCAGATAATCAGTGCACATCAAAATATATGTTTTTCCATTAGATGGAGGATCTATTGGACCAATGAAATCCATACGCCCCATTTGTCAAATGGTGTTACCACCACTTATGGATTTAAGGGCGTTTCAACTGATTTTGTTGGACGGCCCATCCTCTGACATTTATCACATTTCCTTGTGTAATTGGTTGCATCCTTGTAAAGTGTGGGCCAATAGTAACATGTGGTTAATATCTTCAGGGATGTCCTCTTAGCTTCAAAGTGTCCTCCACATGGCTCATTATGGAAAGCATGTAGGATGTCATATGTCTCATATTCTCGCACACACCTCATCATGACTTGGTATGGGCCAGTATAAAATAGTGTGTTGTCAATCCAATATAATTGGAAGCTTTTCTCTAGAAGAATTCTCCTTTCCTTAAGAGATAAATGTGTAGGCATTTTGTTAGATGCAAGGTAATTAGCTATATCAGCATACCATGGACTCTTGACAGCAATATGAAACAAGTGCTCATCAGGGAATGTGTCATCTATCATAGTAGTATCTTTGTCAGCATGCTGGATTTTGGAAAGATAATCAGCTACTACATTTGCCTTCCCTGGATTTTCAATGATGGTTCTGTCAAATTCCTGCAAAAGAAGAAGTCATCTTGCTAACCTGCCTGAAATGACAGGTTTGTTCATGAGATACTTGATTGTTGCATGGTCAGTATGAACAAAGATGGGATAGCCTATTACATAATGGCAGAATTTATTCAGAGCATAAACTACTACCTATTATTCCTTTTCATTCATTGTGTAATTTAACTATCTGATATAGTAAATTGCATTTTCAAGGTAAAGACCAATCAGGGCCCCTAAGTACTGGTGCAATTTTCAAAAGTGACCTGAGCTACAGGAAGGATTCATCACATGCAGTATTTTGTCCATGAAAACTCAGCCTCTTTTGTAAGAAAGGTGTATTAAGGACTAGTTATTTGACTAAAATTTTGAATGAAAAGCCTATAATAGCCAGCATGTCCTAAGAAAGATCTAACATATTTTTTCTTAGTAGGTGTAGGCAATGTGAGAATTACCTCTATTTTTGCAGGGTCTACCTAGATTCCATCTTCTGAGATGAAATATCCCAACACTACTCCTTCCTGCATCATCATGAAACATTTATCACTGTTGAGAGACAGGTTGTGTTCTTGACATATGATCAACACTTTTTCCAAGTTCTTCAAGGCAACCTAAAATGTGACACCAAATGTAGTGAAGTCATCCATGTATATTTCCATGCAATCATGTGACATGTCAGCAAAAAAGTTGATTACAGCTCTCTAGAAATTAGCTAGCACATTACATAAGACAAAATGTAATACAGAATAAGCATATGTCCGCCAAGGGCATGTGAATGTGGTCTTCTCTTGATCCTCTGGAGAAATTTTGATCTGGTTGTAACCATTGTATCTATCCAGAAAGGAGTACTTCTTACCAGCCAAAGAGTCTAGAACTTGATCAATAAATGGTAAGGAAAAATGGTATTTCTTTGTGTCATTGTTGAATTCCCTATAATCTACACATATCCTCCATTTTCCTCCCTTTTTAGGCACTATGACCAAAGGTGATACCCATTTTCTATCAGAGATTAGATATATGAAACCAGCATCCAGCAACTTTTGCAATTCAATTTTGACTATTTCTCTCAATGCTGGGTTAATTCTTCTTTGAGGTTTTCGGAGTGGTATACTGCCTTCATTGATGTAGATTCTATGTGTGCAAAGCTTTGGATTCAGACCTTCCATGTCTCCATAATCCCAAGCAAAGTATTTTTCATGCTTACACATGATTTTGGTTAACAATGCCAATTGTTGTGGTGGCAGCTTACTGTTAACATGAAGATTGTGACTGGGGGAAAGTTCCACAGTGGTTGTTATCTCTATCATTGACACTGCATATATTGGTCTTGTAGCTACTTCACAGCGTAGTAATTGATTGATTATATTAGGACTTTCTGGAAAGACACAGTTCTCGTAAGTACACAACTATAGAATAGAGCTTTCAGAAACATATTTTGCTATGATACACTCATTAGTAAGAATAATCTGTATCACATCATCTTCTTCTTGCATTTTTAGAAAGGATAATTTGTGTAACATCATGAGTTGAGCAACAGAATTTAGCTCTTCTTCCTCGTCTCCCAAATCTGGCCAAATAGGATCACTCAAATCTGGTTGCGATTGGGCAGGAGGGTATAATGCTAGCTTCTTTATTGCTTGGCCATTTGAAATTGTCATGTTTCCTAATCTGCAACTAATATTGGCATCAGTGGTAGCTAACCAGGGTCTTCCAAGGATAACTGGATAGCCAGCAAAGTTTACTTTAGGTGATAATATGAGAGTCTGCAGAGTATTCCCATGAATCCAAGGTGACTACTATATCCTCTATGATACCATCTGGGGTGACAGTGGAACTGTTTGTAAGTTGTAACACTATTGGATTTTTTCTCAAGCCCTCTATACTCAACCTATGCATTGTATCCTTATTCATAACATTTATGGTTGCTCCCAAATCAACTAAAGAATTTTTCACAGACTAGTCATTAATTATCAAATCAACAACTGGGCTTCCAGGGTTAGAATACTTTGGTATAACTATCTTTCCCAACATTATATCTGCAAGTTGACTTATAACATGGACTATTTGAGGATCCTTTTTCTTTCATCCAGGATTTTTGAGGCATGCTTCCTTAATAGCTTTTCAATAAAGAGGAACATCTTTGATACAGAGGAATCTAGATATGCATGTTTTTTAGTTGCTCAAGGATATCAAATTGTGTTTCTTCTTGGGATATAGGTTTCTCCATGCTAAGCCTGTGTGGAAAGGGAGGATTAACTGAGGTGTGAACATCAGTTTTGCTGGATATATCAGTTGGTTGGATAGTATTTTGCAGTGTAGCTTCTGGAAGCGGTGTTGATGATGTAGGAATGTATGCAACTTCCATTATAATAGGATGTTCAGGTGCAGGCATAGTGGTACCAGATCTCAAATGGATATCAGATATCTCTAGTACATAAGCAGGGTACTGTTGAGCATCAATAGTATACATTGGTTGTTGTTGTTAGGATTAGGTTGTGGCTATGCAGGTAATTGGATTGGCTTTGGATTAGGACTTGTGACTGCAGGAGGTAGCATTATAGCAGGTTAAGGTACTAGTTTTTTTGTTGGTTAGGCCACTGGTTATTCTGTTGGTTAGGCCATTGGTTATTCCAAATAGGTTGGGAGTACTGAGAAGGATTCTGATAATTTTGGTTTTGTCATTGATTATTATAAGGATTGGAAAATTGCAAAGGATCTTGAGGCATACCTTGTCTTGAATCCCATGGCCGGCGTTGAGAAACAAAACACACTTGCTTGTCGTCTCCTTCTATCTTCATGTACTCAGTAGGAAAGTGTTGATTCTCCAAGTTCGCCACCAGCTTGCATCCACAGTCTTTCTTTTGTTTGTGTCAGTGAGGACAATACTCAGCTAACTGAGATTCAACATCTGCATGCTTCTTCTTGGCAGTCATGGTATCCAGATGTGTATTAACATCACTAATGATGTCTTTCTTGAAATCTGACAGCATGTTAGATGTCTCCAGCTTGGAAATGCTCGAGTTGATCCCCTTTGTGACTGTAGACCAAATTCCTCTTCCCTTCTTTACAGTTGATCATGAATAGTTGAGGCATATTTTCTTAAGGTCATCCCAGCAAGATTGGGGTATTTCCCCTCTAGCCATGAGGTCCAATGCTTCTAGGCAGCTATCATTTACTCCCCTTAAGAAGATGAGTTTCTATGAATCCTCCTCCAACACGTGTTGGGGATTCTTCTGCATGTTGTACAAGAAATATGAAACATAGTCCTCCAGAGTTTCATCCTCCTTTTGTGACATTCAAAAAATTAAGTCATCTCCTCTTGGGTCACCCCCCTTGCAATACTCTTTGTATTTCTACAGAAACATATTTTGAATCTCATCCCAGCTAGTTGTTGCATTAGCTCCTAAGCCTATAAACCATCATAGGGAAGACTCCTTCAATGTTGTTGGAAACAACTTAAGCTTTTGACCATCAGTGTTATAGTCAAAGCTACGACAAAGGATGTCAAACTCAAACAAAAAGGTGTCAAGATCTTTGGTTACCAGGCCATAGAACTTTGGAAGTGCAGTAGTGGGTATGTTTTTGAGATTAGCATTGTTGATAAGGCTTGGAAGAGGGAATGGAAAGGTAGGTTGTGCCATTATTGGAGGTATTTGGAAATGGATTTGTTGTTGGAAAGGAACATTAGCTACAACATTATGAACATCAGGTGCACTGGGGGAAGAATTATCAAGAAAGCTGGCCAAAATTTTAGCAAAAGGTCAAATTCCAACTATATCAAAAGGCTCTGCTTTAGAGGAAGATGTTGCAGGAAATTTGGGACTTGCATCAACAAAAGGTAACTCAACTTCTTCAACGTCTTCATTCAGATTTGAAGACTCTCCTGGAATAAATCTGCCATATTCATCTCGTCTTCTTCCTCTTCGATGCATGCAAGTAAATTCTTCACTTGTGAAGAAATTTTAGGACTGCAAACGACTATCTAAAAAGCAGGAAACTATATAAAAATGAAAAATGACTCAATAAGATTCTCAGCTTGACACCATCCCCGACAGCAGCGCCAAAAATGAATTGCCTCACAATAGGTACTAGTAATCATGCCAAAGCCTCTCCTAGGAATAGTATATTCAAACTAAGGATTACTTTTCCTACTATGAGGTGCATTTAAATTGCCAACCTAGGGATGTATACTTGAAATGGGACAGCACGATATGTGCACCAAATTTCTCAGAGAGTCATACTACCTATGTTGTAGGAAGTAAAAATGCATGAAAGGAACCTATGTTATTGCTGCAAGAAAGAAACACTCTTGACTACTTAATGGAATTAATGTTGAAAACTGATCAACCCATATCATTCACCATAACTATCTGTGCAAGTGCTGCAGGAACATACATGAATCCAATGTTGCAGGAATGAAACAGTAAACTCCTATTCAAAATGCTATAAATGTTGAAATTAAATCTACTCTACTCTAATATAATCCACCTCCCAAGTGGGCCCCCTTGGTTGGCTTCTGCTAACTACTAACACAGAAGATAAACCAAAATCACTTCATTATATTTCAGAAACTGGTTACATAGGAACAATGCACGGAAATGGAAAAATAACTTGTTGTGCAAGATGCAACAATATATTTTCAAAGACTCCGAACTTACAAACTAACAATCAAATCCCCATAAATATAGGATTGACACTTATTCAAAACAAAAATATAAGTTCTGACTTAAATCTCACCATAGAAGAAAAAGGGAACGTAATAGCCCACGACATATGCAATAAATTTTGGACGACCGATTCAATAGGATAATGAGTGTTGAGGAAATATAGCAGAGCTATACTCCTATATTCTCTGGGATGGTGGTTCCTCCAATGTAGCAATCGTGTCTTTCGGTGCCATGATGATTTCCTCATCACAGCTGGACTTCAACGTTTCTTCTTCAATGTTGTCGACCACTCTCAAGATGCTCCTTCTTCCTGGCAGGTTAGTTAGCATGCGGAAATGTATACAAGTAAACTTAGTCAAATTAATCCAAATATTAGAACACACATTTTGATAGCTATATGAAGTACTGCAATATATATATAATATTAGCAAAACATGACATAACTAACTACCCATAGGCTTGACGGTTCTAACTGTACTTTAACACAAGTTCATATAGTTATAGGTCCACAAATGTCTTGGTAATGTTTAAAACAAAGTATCAAGATTAAGACAAAATAGAGACAATAAATTGTCTCATCAGCTACCATTGCTTCACTTCTACAAATTCATGAAACAACAAGCTCGTTATGAATTCCTGGTTGAAGAATTGTTTAATCCTATGCATGATAGTCTCGATTCCCAAATTATCTGCTAGTTAGTTGGTCTTGATTCCTCACATTATGGGAAGATTTATACCCATCTAAAAGAGAACACCCTTCTACTCGATTTGTCCAAGAACCAAAAGCAAAAAATTATTTGACAATCAGCCAGTTATACGCTAATAGCCAATACTCTTTATTGATGAGGTCTCAATTGTACTCTCCTTGGCTATCTTAAATGTGAAGAAACTGAAACTACCTCAAAGGAAGTTCATGAGGGTAGTTTTGGAACTCATTCAAGTGGTCTTACCCTAGCTAATAAAATCATATGAATAGGGTATATTACTGTCCAAATATAGAAATATATTATTTTCAATTTGTCAGATAGTGCAAAAAATGTCAAATTCATGGAAATATAATACATGCACCTGCTCAGGAGCTCTAAGCTTTCACAACTCCATGGTCATTTTGTCAATGGGGACTCGACCTAGTGGGAAAGATTCATCCATCATCATTCAATGGCCATAAATTCATCATCACATCAATGGAGTACTTTACCAAATGGGTTGAAGCCATACTACTGGTCACCGCCACCGACAAGGAGATTTCCATGTTTATCCTAAATTACCTAATATGCAGATATGGAATCCCCTTTTCTATTGTTATAGAATAATGGATAATAATTCAAAAACAAGGATGTCGATGAATTATGTGAGAGATTTCATATCAAACAATATTTCTCCTTCATCTACTATCCCCAAGAAAATAGTCAAGCAGAAGCTAAAAACAAAACCATATTGAAAATATTGAAGAAAAAATCAATGATATTTCTTGATATTGGCATGTCCAACTCAATCTTGCCTCGTGGCCATATCACACTAGCATCCGTACACCCACTGGATCCATACTATACGCCCTTGTGTATGGATCAGAAGTTGTCTTGCCTATTGAGATTAAATTACCTTCACTGAGAATGTCACTAAAAGGACTCATTTCAGATAAGGAGTACCGAGTATCAAGGCTACAAGAGCTAGAATTGTTAGATGAGCATCGTCAACATGCTTTTGATCACCTAAAATGTTATCAACAATGTGTGTCAAGAAGTTATAATCGTAATGTAAAACCTAGGGAATTTCAAGTTGGTGATCTGGTACTGAAGGAGAATCCATGAAATCAACATGATAGAGAAAAGAAATGAATTTTGAACCAAATTGGTTGGGTCCTTTTGTCATTGTATCTATGTATGGTTCTTTTTCTTATCAGCTATCAACACCTGAAGGTGATCTATTTTATGACCCAATTAATACCATGCACCTGAAATTTTTCTATACTTGACACCCAAGGTAAAGCTTGTACATAATTCCAAAGTAAAAAAAAAAATACAAAATTTTTTTTTTTTAAAAAGATCCTAAAATAATTGGTTGCCATGGTGAAAACCTGGAAAACAAGCACCTTGGTAGCAACAAAAAAATAAAAGAAAAAATACAAAAAAAAAAGAAAAAAGAAGAGAAAAGATCAAAAGAAAAAAATCAAATATGATTAAAAAATGCAATAAAAACAAGTGGTGAAAACATGGCAAATAGGCGCTACTAGTGATAGACCATCTTTTTCCATCTATCAGTGGTGCACTTTCGTCTGTATCCGTCACCATTATACATATTCATAATAAGCCCCTTCTTTTTGTAAATATCGGAGCCTTGCGAATAAAATGTCATCATGGCTTGGGGACTTGTGTTCATTCATTATCAAAATACTTGTGTCTAACTGGGGGCAAAATCCTAAGCCTAGTTAAAATTTTAATCTGAGTTGATCTTAAAACAATAGACAAGCAAGCAAATCAGATAACATATCACAATACAAAGATCAAGAACCCTAACAAGGAACATTAAATAACAATCCCGAAAACGCTTCACAAAATCAAAATCAAATGATTTCTTTTATATGATGATTTGATTATATTAGCATGAATGTTTGTCAATTGCATCTTGATTTTTTGTTATCATGTCTCTTAAGTGACTCAAGGATTTATTGAACTAGAGAAGCAATGATGGAGCATGATATTTTCTTTGCATGTTGTTTGTGATTTAATTCCTAGTATTGTGCAAATTCATCTAGGGACATCATTGACAAAGAATCAACAAGGACATTACAAGTTTGCACATGAAAAGGAAAAAATATGGTCTATTACCGCAAGCAATATTTAGTTCATCTCGGTTCACTTATACCTAGATGCTTGTATTAACTTCCAAAATCAAAATTCATGTAAGCAGTACTTAGGTCATCGTGGTTTATTAATATCATTGGTGCTTGTACTAACTTGCAACATTCTAAAAAGCTCAATGATGAAAAAAGTACGACAGAATGATCAAGCAAAAGATGGCATTGTTGTATTTAGCTTTTGCATAGATTGCATTTGTATGTCTAGGCGCTTCATTCATAGAATTTTAGTGGTTTTTCGAGGCTTGGAATCTTGTCATTAATTAACTTTATTATGATTGGGTACATCAGACACTGGCAAAAGCATTTCATTAATCATTGCATTTCATTAATCATCACATACCACATGCATTTCATTCATCATTGCATCACATGCGGTTCATAAATCATTGCATTTCATTGAGCATTGCATTATATTGAATTTCATCAATCATTGCATTTCGTTAAGCATCACACATTACATTGCATTCCATTTAATCACATCATTATAGGTACATTCATTACATATCATGTAAACTGTCATGGTACAAAGTGCATATCATAATCATTCGTACTTCATAAAAATAAAAAAATCTATATATAAAGCATGTATGTATATCTCATATCATTGCATTTCATATAAATCCATATAAATATGCATCACGGAATAGATAAGCATAAATCACAACTTAAGTCATTTGCATTACACCAGTATCATGTGAACATAAATAATAAGCATAAATCATGTAAATAATACCATCGTGATCATGTAAGCATCATAGGCATCATCATCAATGTAATGTAACTCAGAACCATATAGAGCATAAAGCTTCATAAAACATCATAAGCATCATCGTCGTATAAATATTGCATAAACAAAACCATAAAACATGTAGGATGCATCCATCAAATCTCCGTTGCATATCATATACTCAAAAAATATAATCAATGTCCATGTGTACAATGATATAAAAATTGAAGATATATCAAAAAGTGGCAGGAATGAAGTGTCTAAACAACATGTGTATACATCAAGAGTATAAATCAAAATGAGCTAACATACACTCCCTCCAAAAGTTGTCAGCTTAGAATAAATACCGACCCCAAATGTCTCTACACCTGCATCCCCACCACCTAAATCCCTAGAAGGTCGATCTGTAACACCCTTGATCTTTGTATGCCCTCATTGGGATGTAGCCTTGGAACTCTATACGCATGAAGGTGATCATCTCTCTATGGAAGCAACCTAAAAGTATAGTCTTGTAATACTCTACCTTCCTTGTCTATGTATTCAACTCTTGGATGGTATCGTGTGTCACCCCCTTGTGCTGCAGTTTGCTCCAAGGTCTCTACTAAGGTCTCATCCTATTTATACCTCTGGATGGCAATATCCCTCTCTGTAGTCACAGTAGCAAATTGGGCATCTAACTGAGTGACATGTCCCTACAGTCGTGTCACATGTCCCTGTAACTGTTGGACAAGACCCTTTAATACAGAAATCTATGCCTTCTACTAATGGGGAGGCATTGTAATCTGACCAGCAATGTCGAGATATGCATTTACATACAACCTCCCTACTGGGTTTTGTCAATCAACTAATGGATGAGTCATGAATATATGTGTGCTCCCAAGCCCAGATCTGTAGAAAGGTGACCCCTGCAGATAAACTAGCAGTTTCGTCATACGCAACCTAGTGCAAATCATGATCTAGGTGAGCAAGCATGCAAGATCCCCAACCATAAACGGTACCCTGTGCAAGCATACTCTCCAAAATTCAGCCCTAACCAACAGATAAATTGTGAGATCTCTGATTAGGACATAAGAAGCCCCCAATGAATCTAGCAAGAGTGGATGTTAATGGCTCGTAAAAATTCAACATATCCTGCCATGACACGTCATAACCACTAATCTCATCATCATCAAAGATACTTCTGAGTGCCTATGTCCCTTACTGCTCTTCTTTGTCATATGTCACTAATTCCCCTACAACTAGGACCCTTAGAATCATATATACATCCTCGAGAGTAATGTTCATCTCACCAGTAGGTAGGTGAAAGGTGTTGTGGTTGCTATGCCAAATCTCTGCCAGAGTAGTTAATAACCCCCTATTGATCCTATACTAGGGCATATCTAACAAGGATGATAATCCACAAGCAACAATGATGGTGTGATCCGCCTGCACTAATCTAGGTATCATATGCCAGGTCTTCGAGTATTGCTCCTAAGACATCAATACATCCATGGGCTCCTCTAATCAGGACATGTCAAAATGTCAACAATCAATGAGATCATCTATCAATCAATCTACTCAACTCATTTGATATTTCAATCAATCTCGTTGAGTGCTTATCATTGATTCTCATCCATCATGAGATCATAAATCATTTCATATATGTAAACAAGTAATTCAATTATCAAAACTCGTTGACGATTATCAAACATGAGGAAAAATTCAAGTCTCTACTGTAAATGTGCTAATATGTGTTATTAGAGCTTGTGTATGCGCTAAACAAAAAATATGTAATACTTTGTTGACTGAATGCACTATCTTATATGATTTATGCGCTAAATCAACGTATGCGCTAGCAAACATCACAAATGTGTTGAATCAGTGTATGCACTAGCAAACATCACAAATGGCTAAATCAACGTATGCGCTAGCAAACAACCAATATTTTGTGCTAAAACAAATAGCACAAATGCTAAATCATATGCGCTATTCTACAAAACAGAAACACTAAAACATATAACATATGTGCTAATTCACATTTTGAATGCACTAAATTGCGAGCTAAAAACCTAAAATCTAAAAAAGCATGTGAAAAAATAAATTTTTAACAAAAACATGAGTTATACATGGTACATACCATAGGGTCGTAGTCCTCGGGTTGCTTGAATCATCGAACTCACTGAAATTTGTGCCTAAAATGAGGGAGCACCATCTTGCTAACAATTTGATCTCTTCACCAAAGGATTTTCTCAAAAGGGGTAAATACAAATGAGGTTAAGATCAACTTTTTACCCCTTATATGTCTTGTTTTTACATAGGCATTATGTGGCATTAATTTATTTTAACGTTGAGTGTTTAATCAATTATTGCCTAAATATTTCATCATTTTATCGAGAGATCAATTGGGAAAGTTAAAATCTTAATTCACCTCCTGAGGGGGCATGCGTCCTATTATTAATTTTTCAAAGTCTTGAGCATAAATCAAATTTTCTTTGAACCAATGTGTTGCGAACACATTACTTCAAAGAGGGGCAAAATGTATACACTTAAAAATTGATTAATTAAATACAAGTTATTTAATTAATAATATTAATTTTTACTTTATAAATAAATTCGTAAATTTATTTATATAGTTCATTTGCATTGATTCCTCATATTTTAAGTCCATGAGAATCATTTTCCACCTCACCTCATTCTTCCACATCAATCGCCACCTCAACAAAGATAATTAAATATTGTCAATTATCAATTTGTTGATTTGTCATCAACAACCACCTTGGCCTCATGTGAACCACCTTGGACACATGCCATCAATTTCCTCATGCATCCTCCACATGGCCTCTTATGGCTTATGAGAGAATTTCTCCATATCTTGGCCCTTCATTTCTTCAAATTGAATCTACACCGTTAATTCCTGGCACCTAGGTCCTAGTCTTGGTAAATCTATAAACAGCCTGCATTTGAGCATTTGGATATGCAGTCATATCCGTTGTTTGCATTATCTTCATCTTAATTTGCTTAACTTCACTTCCACTTATTTACATACACATAAGATAGCATGTTAATTCTTAGTTTAGCATTAGCTTCATAATAGTTTAATTTGTTGCATCATAGCTCTTAGACTATCACTTCAAATCATGCACTTTAGTGTAATTATCATATTATCATAGCTTTTAGATCATGGTATATCTTTAGCATTTCAGTCGTGCATTTCGTAGCATCATAATCTCGTTCTTTAGGTCGTCATCCTAATGGTCAAAAGTGCATATGAGAGCAAAATATAATGACCAAAATTATCTTTGGAGATAGAGGACAATGAGACACCATTGAGAGAAATTTCTGGAGATTTAGTTTATTCCTTTAGATTTAATTAGCTCTTAATAACGTTTCAATGGTATATCAATGTTTTTAATTGTTTTACACTATTTATGGTATACAGTTGTATTTCAAGATGGTGGTTTTGAGATCCAGAGAGATCTGGAACTGTTATTGCGGTTGGTAGAAGAACAAATGGAAACATGTATCAACTAGGAGCTACAAAGAGTTGTTTATTATCTCAGTCCGATGACAGCTAGCGCTGGCACCGGAGGATGTGTCACATTAATTTTGATAACTTGGTAAGGATAAGCTCAACAAGTGCAGTAAGATATTTGTCAAGACTAACCAAACTACACAATGTTATCTACAAAGGATGTCAAGAAGGAAAGCAAACAAGAGAGATGTTCAAAGTAAAAGATCATTCATCTACCAGTCTATTGGATCTTGAACACACTAACCTATATGGTCCAACCATAAGAAGCTTATAACGTGAGAGTTATTTCATGCTTTTTATTGATGATTATTCCAAATTAACTTGGGTGGCATTTTTTGGAGAGAACTCAGAAGCATTAGAGAAATTCAAAATATTTAAAGCAAGAGTTGAGAATGAAGTTTATAGAAAAAATCAAATGTTTAAGATATGGTAGAAAAGAATTTACTCTAATGATTTTAACAATTTCTGTGAGAAACGTGGCATAAAAAGACAATTATCAACCCCTATAACACCACAGCAAAATGATGTAGTGGAAAGAATGAATCAGACAGTTCAAGAAGCAACAAGGACAAATACAAAGGTATGTTATTTCTTTAATTTTCATATTGCATTAAGGTTGCTCCAGATTAAATAAGCTTAAGTAAATGCTATATTTAGAGAGATGAAGACAATCTTGGAAAGTTTGGCAGCAGAGCTAATGAAGGAATATTTTTAGGATATTCTACAAGAAACAAAGTATATCGGTGTTGCAACAAGAGACTAAACAAGATAGTTGAAAGTGTGAATGTGAAAGTTGATGAAGATATCCAAAGAACTCTTGACAAGCATATTTAGTATGATTCAGATGACTCAGATGACAAAGGAAAAGAAGAAGAGACAAAGAAGGCTCCAACTCTACAACTAAAACTCCAAGGTATGTATAGTGAAATTATTCAGAAAATTAGATTATTGGATATAAGAATAAAGGAATTATCAGAAGAAGTAGAGCGGCTCAACAATAGGTGTTATTATATTTACTCTTGGAGACAGAACCAAAGACTGTGGAAGAAGCATGCAATGATCAGAATTGGGTAAAAGCAATGGAAGAAGAGATGGATCAGATAGAGAAAAATCAAACTTGGGAACTTGTGTCTATTAAGTCTCATTTTTACACGATGTAACAATAAGGATATGAGATCCAAAACCCTCTCTTGAAAGAATGATGAAGTCACTCTCAAGGCTTTATTTGGTCAGGTCACAACCGCGCTGAAGTTCAATTGAAGATTATGTGATTACACAAGGAGGCCTTTGCTGGTTTGAAACGTTGAGGCTGAAAACAAACGATTTGACAACTATTTTTATTGTGATTTTCAGATTTTAAGAAAACATGAATATGCATAAAATTGTATTTTAACTATTTTAGCTTCTACGATGACGACTAGAATCTAACCACGATTTCCAAAAAAGTGCAAAAGATTTAAGGTAACAAGAATTCAAAGCAAATTACTAGAATGAAATCTAAAGAACGTCAACCATGAGAAATTTGACTTGCATATCAAACAATGGATTTAATCAACGAAACCCACAATAAATAAATCAAAAAACTCACAATTCACGTTATGCAGATGCAATCTTCAATAAAAGTTTCACGAAATAATGATTTTCAGAATTCATCATAATCTCAAAACCGTACCAGACATGCGCACACATGAGACAAATTCTTCCTCAAGCACGAATAATTTAGATCATCACCATTGATCCACCACAAGTAGAAAGGATCGAAACTAACAGTGACTAATTTAATCGCAAGAAATTTCACAGCACAATACACATGTGCTCTTGAAATTGAAAATAAATTCGCAAAGATGGCAGAGAATTCACAACATGATTGCAACAACCAATGTAGAAGTATTCTATTGCAAAAAATCCAACCATTATTACAATGGCTTCATGAGTTTATATAATTTTTACAACTCAAAAATATAAAATCTGTAGCTAAGGCTTTTGGGCGTCTATTCAAGGCGAAATAAAAATAAAACTCTACTTTAACTGTTGAAAACTAATCCTAACTGAAGCTACTACAAGATAACTTTGATTTCAAACTATTACATTTCAAAGAAGATGCATTTACGAAGCAAAAACATGCCCAAAAATCTCGGGCAAATTGGAGTTTGACCAGCGTTTGCTTTTGGACACCTCCAATCAGCTTTCTTGGCCACTCGAATGCATCAAAATGCATGAAACAACTGTTGTAGATGTGGTTTGACTATGCAATGCCTCTTAATTGTAAAAAACAACCTCCCCAATGAAGATCAAACCCAAAAAATACATATTCCTGAGCAAAAACAGGATTTGGCATTTTTCTATCTTTTCTTCTTCTTTTCTAGGTTGCAACTAGAATGAATGAAAGAATGAATTGAATTTGAATGCTAAAAGAATGTTCATGCTGCTACAATTCATCTGGAAACATTTGGCGGAAGTTATCAACGATGGCGCTCACTTCGTCAAAATTCGGAAGCTTCATGAACTCGAGACGAGTTTGTTGATTTTTCCATAAGCTTTTCAACTGGGTTCCTGCCTTTTAGATGTTCTCAATATCCTCCATGATCTCTCTCATGCTTTCCTTAGCCACATACATCCACTCAACATCTTCTTTGACATTTATGCTAGCAAGTGTTCCTTGGAACTGCTGGATAATATTCTTGATGCAGTAAGTTTTTTCCTTGCCTTCATCTTGGTATAATTCACAATTGAGAGAATCCACGAACTCTTCTACTTTTCACACCCATGGCATCACTGCTCCCTTCCTTGCCTCGATCAACTCGCACCTTTTATTATATTCCTTGACCGCGAGCTATCCAACTATCTAGTTTATCGATTTCTCTCTTTGAATACCGTTGCCTCAATCAACTTTTCGGTCCCTCAACTTTTCGGTCCCTTGCTTCCTCATTTTCTTCAAGTCGGCCAAAATGTTCCCCCATATCTCCATATTCCTCTCAATGCTTCCTTCCCCCTCAGAAATCATGTAAAAGATGGTGGTTACCTCCTTAGCAATGGTACAAAAATGAGTTAAAACAATCTGAATGGTATCCTTGCCAAACTCCTCTAACTCTTGTTTCCAATCCGCACAAGCCTTAAAGAATGGGTTTGTTTGTGTAGGGGTTGCTCCCTTCTCAAACGCTGCCTGTAGTGTCGCCTCTAGATTATTTGGGTCACAATAGGACCCACAAGCTGAGCAATGTAATCTCTCAAAACTTTTTTCTGCTCCTGAAGATTCTTTATTTCTATCTCATCTTGGTGCATGTGTTTGAATAAAGAGGTAACGCCCAATGCAACCAAGGCTTTTCCACCTTCATGAGTTGGCACCCCGAGATCTACCTCTTCCATCAAAAAATCTTCTAGAGTCACCTCTTCTGTAGTCTTATCCAGGGGTGGGACAGCAACTTGTGCTTTCCAGTGCCCTCTCCTATCTTCAGTCACGTATGATATTCTTTGGGCTTTTTTACTGGACTCCCCTGCATGGAATGGTCGGCCAATCTGTGAAAAGTCCGGAGCATCCAACTGTGTCGGTTCTCTTTCAGGGCTGAATAGCCTTAGCAAGCCAAGTTGGCTTGGCGCTCACAGAAAGAGGGTAAGGTTCCAACTGAAATCCCGCTGTTTCTGCTTCCCTGCTCTCTTCCTCTTCCTGCCCCTCTAGTTGTTCCTCGTAATGGCTTAAATTTTATACCCTTAGGATGTCTTGGCAGGGTTTCACCTTCACATTGATTATAAGCATTGCCATAAAAAATCATCCTGCAAAACACCACCCTGCATGAGAGGTATTGTTCACTTCATGAAGCTTGTTCAGCTAGAAAGAGAACCTTGATAGAATTTCAGAATTCTCCGCCCCCCCCTGAAGAATTCCTATGACCATCACCAGTAGTTTTGCTTTGCCATCTTACCTTGAAACCTTCCCAACAATCTAAATTTTGCCTGCAGATACTCCCAGATAAAACTTCAAGCTTTCTGCTCAAGCAAGCAGTCTCTGGGAGACTGCTACAGAAGTATCATGCTTACTACCTGTCGTTTACCTTTGTCATCTTGCCTTATAAGCTTCACAATAATCTGAATATTGCCTGTAGATACTCCCAGATTAAACTTTTAAGATTTCTGTTAGTATGTACTTTCTCAGAAGCAACCATAGCATCACCAGTTGTCTACCTTTGTCATCTTGCTTTATAAGTTTTCCAACAATCTGTGTCGCCTAGAGCTACTCCAACTATAAGATAAAGTCTTGCACTATCAGAAAGCCAACTATAGATAAGTATTATGATCATCACTCGCCATTTATCACGAGGCAGTAACTACAGAAGTGGAACATACCAAAGAATTATAATTATGAATATCAATTTGAGCACTTAGGCGTCCTTCTCACTGGTTTGCTTCTTCAAGAAGAAAATAGTAAAATAATCCTAAACATATAAGGGCATGTGAACTTAAGATTCCTCTGGAACAAATCAAGAAAGCATTAAAAACATGCCATTGATAATCTGTGCAAATATTCAAACTTGATCAGTTATTTTCGATACACCCATCAACCACCTCAAGTCCTCTATAAATTTATTGGAAAATGGATATTAAAATGGTCCTCAGTCTTCCATATGCAAATGGCTGACGCTGAATATTAAAAATCACTTTTGCCCATGAAATGATTTATTCTTCTTTAAGAAACCGGCACTCATATTACGAAGTCATAAGCATGTGGTTAAACTGACAAGATGTACTCATTATTGTGAACTCTACTATTAGAATCTTATAACCTTGATTATGTTGACAATTAGATTATCAGATCATTACAGATATACCATTTTTCAAGAGTACTGGATCAATTAAATATATTGAAACCTCGTACAAAACCACTACATCTATATCCAAAAAAGCGCTGAAATCATTTGATTGCAACATTCAAGTTAGTACCACTTAGTATGAGCACAAATGCTGAATAGGGAGGAGAAAATGAATCATCTTGATGTCGACCAGCTAACTAACAGCATAGCATATTTATAAAAGAAATCAGTTTGATGTCTGCCAATAACCTAACAGTACAGCATGTATACAAAAGAAAAAGAAATGAATCATGTTGACGTCTGACAAACACCTAGCAGCACAACATATATACAAAAGCAATTATTGCCAAATTTATGTAAGACATTTATGTTCATAACAGCATAATGCATTGAATGAATTAAATACATTCTCATCCACTAAAGACCATAGTTGATTTAAAATTTTCAAAAATTACTGCAAGTTACAATAGCAAGTAGTAATGTCTAGTGTCAGACAGCAGTACCAGTTCTAATGACTAGCATCTTAAAGGGCAACAGACTTATATCCTTCGGAAAAATTTATAATGATTCTCAAAAGGCAACCTCTGCAAACATTGAAAGTGTTCTTCTTATGATATTTTTGCCTTCGAGAAGTCCATTTCCGGGTGCTACAAAAGTTAGAAAAACCATAATAAGATGCATTTCCAAACATGATAAACTCAAAATCAATGAAACAGATATTGAATCAAATGATACTCCACAGGCAAATAAATAGAAAGACAAACCTGAGCCATAAATTTCTTCAGTATTTCTTGCTTTTGCTGTTCCTCACTTGTAGGTAATCCCATGGCCTTTTGCCGTTGATCAAACTGAAAACATAAAATCGAAATCTTTCAACATTTAAAAGCAATCTTTCAACTCAGATATTAATACTCCCAGCCCAATTAACTTTGACAATTCAATTTTAATCCCTGAGAGCACAGGTAGGTACAAATAAACAACCTTTTCACTAGACCACAAACAAAACAATATTGAAACTCGGCGCAATGAAACTTTTTGCTCACATTTTTAATAGTGAATTATTGGCAATTTGTTTCAAAAGATGGCCAGAACCCTCCCTTTTCACATTATGACACTTTCTTCAGACAGATTTGCTATGATCAATACTGCACCAAATTCTGTGTGCACTGAAACAAGGCTTGCTGTTGGTTATGAATCTGGGTTATCACAATAATACTTGGTTCACCTTAATGCTAGACTACAACCAAATTGACATCATTACACTACATATTGCACCCATACTTACGAAATAAAGGGGGGAAAGATTTAGTCAGTTTGAAGCACAGATATTGCAAACTATTAGGAACAACTACTATTACATATCTAACTAATTTTCAAGAGGTTAACAAATAGACTATTAATATTTTGACAAGCTTCATATATTTTATATTAGTGCAACTATCCCATAACTATAGCATTCAATTCTTAAAGGAAGAAACGTGAGCTAACAAATAGACCATTAATATGACAAGTTTGATATATTAGTGCAACTATCCCTTAACTATGGCATGCAATTCTTACAGTTGAAACATGGATTAGTGCTCCAAAATGGATCATAAAAGGTAGCTATGTTTTACTGAACCCCAAATCTCAATTGACTAGTCATATTGCCTAAGTATGCAATTGGAAGACAATCTCCAGAACCCATATAAGATAATTCAGCAGAGGAAATAGAGCTAGCAGAAGACAGAGGTAGGAAGAAGATACAGACAGGTTCAGGGGTTATGCAGAGCAATCCAAAAACCCAGTAACTAGAGGTGCAATTCTTATAGTTTGAACATGGGCCAGAGCTCCAAAATGCATCATAAAAAAGTAGGCTGAGTTTGACTGACTAAGCCCCTAATCCAATTCACTAGTCATATTGCCTAAGAAAGCAATTTGAAGACAATCTCCAGTAACCTTTTAAGGTAATTCAGAAGAGGAAATAGTGTTAGCAGAAGACAGAGGTGGGAAGCAGATGCAGACAGGTTCATCGGTGATGCAGAGTAATCCAAAACCCAGTGACTAGAGAACCAATTCTTACAGTTTGAACATGGATTAATGCTCCAAAATTGATCATAAAAGTTGGCGAAATTTGGCCAACTAAGCCTCTACTCTCAATTCACCAGTCAATTGCCTAAGTATTCAACTTGAAGGAAATTTCCAGTACCATTCTAAGATAATTCAGCAGAGGAATTAGCAGGAGACAGGTGGAAAGCAGATACAGAGAGGTTCAGGGATGATGCAGAATAATCAGAAACGGCAGTAAGATATTTTCAAAAATGTGCCCTAAATTAGATGATGATTTTAAGGATGGGTCTAAAAGGTCATATGCTAGCGTTGTTGGTAGTCTGATGTATGCAATGATTTGCATAGACTACATATGTCCAAACAATGGGAGTTCTTAGTAATTTTATGTTGAACGCTTGAAAAGAGCATTAAACTTATGTTTAAAGGGTGTTAGATATCTGTAAGGATCTTTTGATTATTGCCCATGTTATGATGGGGATAAGATATCAGGCATAGAGAGTTTTGTTGATGCAGATTAGATCCACCATAATAGAATATGCTAAATTTAGTTTTAATGTACATTCTATTATCAGATCAGTTTCGATCTCTGTTGCAGTTTCTATTTAGAAACTTGCTTTTATTGTAAATATCCCTGTATTATTTATGAGCATATC
>MU226453.1:2676284-2730777 GCA_018584345.1 Thuja plicata
AGAAAGCCATGATGGATTGTGGGAGGTAACCCTACTGAAGCTTGTTGAATCCTGAAATTTGGCTGAGTCTGGAATTTTTCGAAAACCCCCAAAATCTAGAATCTGCACCTTAACTCCTATGAAGCTGAAACCTATCTCAAACATCCTGGAAAGTATTTATACAAATATAACTTAAAGTATAAGAAATTAAATAAATCAGACTTATAAATCCTCCCGCCCCTGAACTGCAAAACTGGAAACTCAAACCCAACTGCTGCAAATGTGAAAATAAGAATGAAAAAGACGTTTTTCTACCTTTAGCAACGCCCAAAAAAACACAGGCGAGTTTTTAACTAAAACTCGGCGATGGTCAAGTTGCGAGTTTTTTGCTGAAAAACTCGCGGAGGTCAAAAACTCGACAAGTCTTGCAACTATGCTTAAATGCATATTCAGGATTGGATTTTACTTTTATTCTAGTGCTATCTTTACCTTATAAACCTTGTCACCCTAGGCATAAATAAATATGTATTCTCATCTATATATAATTACAAGATTATAAATAAGTTGTTCTGCTCTATTCACAATTGCCTATGTCGTTTGTTTGATTGTACATATGATTGGTTTTTGCTGGTGTTTGATTGTTTGAATGACTGATTGATCAAATGAATTCTTTACATTTGATGATTCAAGGTAATGGTGACTTATGATTAGATGATTGAAGAGTGACGATATAATGTTAACTAGTTTGTTATATTGGTGGATGATGATTAGATGAATGTTGATTTGATAGAGTGATGCTTGATTGCTGAATTGTATTGATGAATGATGCTTGATTGCTTGATTCCTGATCCCACGACAATGATGACTAATGTAGATTTGATGATTGTTTGCTTGATCTTGCTAATTGATTGTTTGCTTGATTTCTTGAGGGATTAATGATTTATGGATGAATGAAGAATTTGTTTCGATGGATTCATGTGTGAAGATTCATAAGAGGACCTTGAATGATTGGAATGATCTCTTTTATACTTCATTGGTGAGAGGGTCATCGCCTTTCATACGGCATGAGTCACCACCCTCCATCTGCCATTTGAGAGCAATAAATTATCTCCCAAATTGGAGTTTTACAGATTTATGGATGCAATGTTACAATTATGTATATCTGAAGTCTGATTCCTTATATCAGATTATTCTCTTAGATTGATTTCCTTGATGCTATGCAACTACTGATGCTTATCCTTGTTCTCCCTTAGTTCGATGTGTCTGATGCTTGTTATACCTTCCTACCTAAATGAAAAGATGCAATGCTTCACAAGGGATGCCTTGCTTTCCAAGAGAGGCACCCTTACTTCACAAATTGCTATATTTTTAAAAGAGGATCGATGCTTTTGTTGTTTCAAACTAATAAACACAGCATATACCCTGGGAAAACCTTTAAACTCTAAGGTGAAAAACCCAGCAATAATCTCCTTTTAATATTGAAATGATTAATTACACTATGGTCAATTATATGACCATTCGCAAAGGCCTGATCTGTAAATGCTGATTACAATGTATCTATATATCGAATTACTGAATATTGATGATCTGAATATATATATCGACTCTTCTCTTATATATATGATTGTATATATCTGTATCGATATCTTGGTTTGCAATAGATTTGCTCTTGTTCGATAGAATATATATATGCTTCAAAATACATTGATCAATGTATTATTGTCCTCTGTAATATAAGCTGTGATAACTATTATTGTCTTCTATAATAATGTATTATCCTCTGCGATAAGGATATTATCTTCTACAAGATATATATATTATCCTCTGTGATATATATATAATATCTTCTGCTATATATTCTGGTTGTTGTGGTTTTGTATATCGATATGCAGTGTATCAATCACTCTCCAATATGTATTAATATCTTCAGTGTGTATCTTAAAAAGATGATATAAACCCGAGTGAAGAGTCACTTAGAATGGATCGGATCCATTCAATAATATCTCTTTGTTAATTGAATAACCAACGACTATTAACATGTATCATTTGTAAATAGTAGCCATTGTTTTGTTTAGTCTGCTTTAACAAATATATATTAATAAACAATAGACTTCAAATACATAAGGCCAAAGGCCAATTACGTATTTGATGTTATCGTCCCACAAGGAGACCCCCAGAGATACACGTGTCAACACTCCCTCTTATCTAGGGAGGACTCCTTGCTCATATCTGATTCATAGAATAACATCCACCATGGCTACTCCCAGACGGTGGGTTCATCATGGCTACTCCCATGAATGGAAATGCAAATGAACACAAGTCTTCACACGGAATCACTCAACGTGATGTCGCCATCTTATCATGACGTTCACCATAGCTACCCCCAGGGGGTGAAAAACACAAGTGCTAAATCATGGAGTCTCTCACATGACATCCACTGTAGCTACTCCCAGAGGGTGGAAAGAACAAGTGCACAAGTGCCCATCACGGAATCACTCAATGTGATGTTGCCATCTGATCATGACGTTCACCATGGCTACTCCCAGAGGGTGAATAAACAAAAGTGTAAAGTCATGGATTCTAGTACATGACATCCACCATAGCTACTTCGAGAGGGTGGAACAAGGGCTTTCACCTCAAACTTCTCTCTCACAGAGAAGAATGCATTAACAAGGGATTACACCTCATATTTCTCCGTCTCGAAGAAATATACACTACAAGGGCTTTCACTTCATATTTCTCTGACTTTGAGAAATATACACTACAAGGGCTTTCACCTCAAATTTCTCTGACTCGGAGAAATATACACTACAAGGAATATTCTTGATGATGTGACTCTCTTTGAAGCTCCAAGTACTAACATCAACCTCCTGACCTTCTCGTCCAAGGTTGCCTTGGTAAGTTTGTCAGACTCCCTCTGAATGTTGATTCCTCCTCTTCGAGGAACCAGATTGACTTTACAATAAGAAACCCTCTTAATCAACTTTAGAGCTTGGCTCCTTCTAAGATGCCCCCCTCACAAGTTCCGCAGTAGTAACAAGTTGTGTAGATCTAAGTTTGCAATCTCGAGCAATGTGACCATAATTGTCACACCTGAAACATTGAATGTGAGATAGATCCTTCTTCCTCTTCAATTCAGGGCCAAATCTGATTCTCTATTTCTATTCCTCTTTCATTTGCTTCTTTCTCTAGAAGTATATGTAGTAAGAACTTGGTTTTCTACATCCTAATTGTTTTGCCCAATTCCTCTTGCTATCAACCTGGACTCTTCTTGAATACAATCCGCTCGAAGACAATCAAACTTGGGCAACTTAGATCTCCCATTAATACATTGAATAAAGGTCTCTCCAGATAGGGGAAGACCATATAGTGCCAACATAACAAGATCTTTGTTTGCAATTATGTCCCCAATAGTGCTTAGTTGATCTCTCCAATCAGCAATCTTCATAAAGAATGAGTGACAAAATCTTCTTTATCCATCTTTACATGGTGAATTTGTTGTCCCAGGGCAAGGGTTTTGCTTGTGTTATTGATCACATATAGACCTTCCAAGGTTTTAAACATGTCTCTTGCAATTGTCATCTTCCAAATGGTAGGCACTAAGTGATCCTTCACAGAGTCAATCGTGACCTTTTTCGCTTTTATGGCATTCTTCTTGAATTGAAGTTTCTCCTCTTGATCTTTTGGTTCAGATAAATTTTCTCCTTTCACAAACGTAAGAAGATCAATTTCTTCAAGTGCAATAAGGACTCTAGACTTCCACGAAGTGAATTTGACACACCTTCAAGTCTATCTTTGACCTTGAGATCGTACACCATCTTTGATGCTTTGATATTGCTTCTAGAAGGTGAGAGATGAAAAGGAAACTTTGCTCCTACAAGGAAATCTGATCACGATCCTCTCAAACCCCCTCTCATACCATGTTGTTTTTAGATCAGATTAATAACAAAACAATTCAAACCAATAATCCTGGGAAAACCTTTAAACAATAAGGTGAAAAGCCCAACAATAATCTCCTTTTAATATTGAAATGATTAATTACAATATGGTCAATTATATGACCATTCGCAAAGGCCCGATCTGTAATTGTTGATTACAATGTATCTATATATCGAACTACTGAATATTGATGATCTGAAAATCGAACTACATGCAACAATAACTGCTTTAATGTGATCATCCGGGTCTTGAGTTTTATCTCCGGTAAACTTGGGAAGATATTCTCCTGCCCTTTTAGGAGAAGCAGAATATTGGGGCAAAGCAAAAGGTCCAATTTGAGCCCCCCATGGCTGAGCTGCAACCAAAGCCATAACACACTGGAATTCTTTCACCAAAATATTTCTGAATTAAACATTGAGTTGCCAATCCCTTTATACACAGAGATATTTAATCAAAACTGAGGAAAGAAAGCACTGATCTTTCATTTATGGATCCCCAGCGGAGTCGCCAAAAAATTGTTAGTAAACAGATTTGTCCTTCAAGAAGTAAACACACAAACTGACTCCAAACGCCCGGAAAGAAGAACAAAGATCACTAACAGTTGGATAAGTTATAATTGGATTGATAACTTTCCTCTTAATTAAGAGGTACAGCTCCCCGCTAGATGATGTGCAATAAATTATTAAAATATTGATATGCTTTTCACCGGAACCCAATAACAACCATCTATTCATTAACATGAATAGATGTGAAAGATTTAAATACAGAAATAAAATAAATGCAAGAAAATGATATACAGCTCATTCTCCCCACATTCACAGACGAAAAAAGTATAAGAGAAGAGACAGTGACTTTATAATGAACTGATTTTCCCAATACACACTTCTGAAAATACAATCTCTCTGTTTGTTAAAATGAAATATGCATTGAGAGTGATTATAAAAACATAAGAATTTGTAATCTAAAGAAAACACAACTCCATACATAGATGAATTTGTATCTGTCTTTATTTCTCAATATAGAATGAGCACACAGACTCAGAAAAACTGGACACAACAAGAAAATAATATAAAAACAGAACTGCTCTCCCCTGTTACAATAAGAATCAGAATCCTCCCCTTTGTGTAGCACACAGGCTGCTGTGAAAAAAAAGAACCCTCCATTCTTCTTCATTTCTGCTATAAATAGTTGCATGGAATGATTTTTCAGTTCTGGTAACTTTTTCAGTTATCCATAACCAATTCTTGAAATTCGTTTAGTCCTCCTTTCATTCCCAATGCTTTTCTATTTTAGAATTTGATATCTTTATAAACTATTGATTTAAAAGTTTATAAGGATACAGATTAACATATTTAATGATATTTGGACAAGTGGCGCTTTGTTGCATGTTGTAGCCATAATTAAATTTGAGCAACAAACCCAAGTATCTCTCAATCAGCATGACTGTCATTGACTATTTTGACAGTGCTGGACTCTGTTATCCGTATCTTACAAACCAGATATAATTTTGAAAATCGCTCTGGTGAGGATTTAGAAAATAAGGTCTCGCAAAACATATCCAAAAATGAGCCAAATCCGACGGTTAAATTAGGAGATATTTCTCCCGCACCAAGACTGATTTTTCTGTCAGAAAAACAAATCAGGAAATATGCTTAGTTTTGCAGACCTGTATTATGTTATTTGTATCTTGCAAACCCGACACAATTTTGGAAATCGCTTCGGTGTGGATTTAGAAAATTAGGTTTCCTAAAACATATCCGAAATTGAGCACGATCCAACAGTTTAATTGAGAGATATTGCTCCCGCACCGAGACTGTTTTCCTGGGACAGTCATGCATTTGTTTTGTAAGAAATCGGCAGTTTTGAACTTCTGATGTTGAACATGTGATCTCGAACCATTGAACCTCAATGAACCTCTGAGAACCCACCTGAACTGGTGAACTGCATTGAACTTATCTGAACCTGTTTGAACCCGTTGGACCTGTCAAATTGTTTGAACCGGTTTGAACTGGATTGAACCAGTTTGAACCTGCCTGAACTCAAATCCGTGAACTTTGCAATTTTGAACCTGTGAGCACTGAAACTTGAAACTTTCAAACTACTGAAACTGAACCTTGAACCTTCTTTGAACTGTGTTGAACTTGTGAACCTGGTTGAACCTGTTTGAACTGGTTCAAGGTGGTTCAATGGTTCGTGCTTTCACTTAACCAAAATTTAGCACCCAAATTTAAAGTGAAATGTCTATAAAAGCACTTCATGTAAATAGAGGGAAATTTAAAGTGAAATGTCTAGAAAAGCACTTCATGTAAATAGAGGGGCTTGCCTCAAAAAAAAAATTGAATTGGGGCATTATAAGTGGGCCAACACAAGCATATGCTGATTTCAAGAAATGAGAACATAAATTTGAAGAAGAATACCATAAGCTACAAGCAGAAGCTGATTTCTCATTGTCCTTTTAAGGAGAGTTCTCAAGGGGAAACTTATAACAACTTAAAATGAAAACAGAGCAGACGACCATGTAGCATCTTAAGGAAATTTGCAGTAAATGCCTGAGATGGAGCTCCTTAAAGAACCATCTTGCCAGTCTTAATTTTTGTGAACTTGTATCTTTATTATGATGGTCAAACAAATGCACACAAAATTACAAATGCAAGTTTAGCAGTGAAGGATTAAGTGCAGCAATTGCCTGAGAAGGGTAAGAATGAGGTATACAACAATGAATATTTAGTGAAGTCAAGGAATAAAGCAGCTAAAGAAACAACTTGGCTGAGAACTAAACATGAAATCTTAGTCTCAAATTTCAAATGTATACATGGGCAGAAACGCATGGTACTTTTAACTTACCCAGAGTGTATGATGTAACAGCATCCGAGAACATGAGCAGTCCTATGTCACCAAAAACATTTACCGGATTTTGTTTTAAATAATTTGTCAACTTTCTTTTGTTTCAGTTTTTATCTAGAAGGTTTTGCCAAGCATGCATTCTCAGAAGATTGTTTCAAGTCAGCAACAAGTTGTGTACAAGTGTTCTCTACATCCACAACTTTTGCTATAGGCCATCTCCAAGTTTACCTTGGGCCACATACCTACCAATAGTTCTGCTACACGTCATCTACAGGTCATTAAAAGCACATTGGATATTGTTGAGAGCCTATCAGTTGCTACCACAAGGGCTATTAAAACTGCTATAGGATAGCATGATACAGGCCTTTGGTGATTTGTATTCAGATAATTATCCTTGCTTTCAATAATCAAAAGTAATTTGGAACTGAAGTTTGAATGGTGGCAGCTTACTTCTCATGGGGTGGTTTAATATTCATTCCTTGACTGAGTTTTCCTGTTTGCTGATATGCCAATAGTCATTCTTTTCTTTGGCAGAGTCATTATGTTTCCTTCTTGGTGGTTGATTTCATCCCCATATTGGCTGTGCTTTATTCATTTTCTACAGTTGGTGGTTATTGCTTATTCCTCCACATGGCAAGGTGTTATCTTCGTCTTTTGGACTTCTTTATTTGTTGCACAGGCCATGCATAACATTTAAATTGGCGGTCAGAATGTTGGCAGATCATTTTTCAAACAGCTATTGCCTTTAGAAGAAATGAAAACCAACCCTCATTCATCAATATAGGGCAGGGTGATCATCTTGGTAACACATGTGATGCACCACTCTTGGAAGAGAGTCAAAGAAGAGAGCAAAGAGGAGAGAGGAGGAGAACAGACAGGACAGAGATGGAAAAGTCAAGCTTTGAGGCGGACTAGGCATGAGAGAAAAGGCAGTTAGAACAAAACAGTCATGTAGCTCAGCATTTAGCTGTGCATTTAAGATGCTCTTCAAGTGTGTTGTAAGCATTTAACAAGCGTGTTTTCTTAGATTAAAGCAAGTATATTGTTTTGCTTCCATTGGCTATGTGTGTGTTAGTTGAAAGAGCGATAGGCTGCTAGGTTTAGATAGTCTTTAACTATTCTTCCTTACATAGACAGCATAAGGAGATGTAATGAAAAATGGCAATTAAGATTACCTAATAGTTATTCACCTTTAGTCTGAACTTTTCCACATATATTCTAAAGCATCAGTAGAAAGACAGCAATCTTAAATTGCCATGCGACCATTTTCCCTAAAATACTTTCCAGATATCTTCTATAGAAAGGCGGTAAACTTAAATTACCACGTGACCTTTCCCTGCAATACTTTCCAAATCTCTCAGTAAAGCAGTTATTGTTGCATGTAGTTCGATTTTCAGATTAATATCAAAATGACTAGATAAACTTCACATAGAAGATAAACTTCTATCAGTATCAGTATCTAGTCATTTTGAAAATCGAACTACATGCAACAATAACTGCTTTAATGTGCATCAATAAGGGGCATCTTGTCATTTTGATATCAGTATCTAGTCATTTTGATGCAACAAATACTACAAAATGACTAGATACTGATATCAGGAAAAAAAATTACAAGTATTTGTGGTTGTTAACTCACAAACCTTTAAAATGTCATCTCACGGATACTGATACTGATACTGATATATCAAACCTTTAAAATGTCATCCCACGGATAGGGGACTACAGCTCCTGTATGTCCTCAATGTTGTTAACGTGCAAAGTTATGAAATGTCTACAAAAACAGATAGAAACTAGAAGTTTACAAAAAGATGAATAGGGAAGACCTTTTAAACAGAGACCCTTAATGTGAAGATATACTAACCGACTTCATTCTCTTTGGTATTTGAAGCGCTGGGTTTAGGCTCCGCGCTCGGGCTAGGGCTGGCGTTGGAGCTAGAGCTAGGGCTAGGGTTTTGGCTTGAATTCGGGACTTGTTCTTCCTTCATGCGTTTGTTCTGTTCAGTCTTCTCAACCTTTTGACGGTCTGATTTGCGCTTCTTTTCTTCGGTATCCTTCCGCTTGGCCATGGAAACCATCTCTGCAATTTTTCGGTCGGCTGCATCGTCTTTGAACAAATCGTGCTTCCTCCGCAAGAAATCTATCACGTTTTCGACGAGATCAAGAGGTGCTTTCTGCTGTACAAGTTTCTCCAGAACATCATCATAAGGCCCATTCGCTGCCGTCGATTCTGCTTCCACGTTCTGAGTGGATTTTTCTTCTTCTTCGTAATCTGAAATGATCGCCATCGTTAGAGATTGTGAGCAAACAGAGTTGCAGTCGCCTCGATGGAACACACGACGCTCTATCTATTTATGCGTGATCAAATTTGAATTCTAGGGTCTTCTCCTTCTCCAACTTTTGATTCATTTCCGTTTGATTTATGTAATTACGTACTTGTCCTCTTATACCCGACGTAACTTGCAAGATTTTAGCAAGTAATATTTGATCATTCTCTTTAATAGATTTTGCAAGATAAAAGTACCTTTTAAGAGTTAACCGGGTTCATTCTCTTTATATTTCAACCACTCTCCCGCGGGTTGGAATTGGGGAAGGGATTCCGCTTGGTTTTAAGGGCTGAAGTTTCGATTGGGAACATGCATGTTTTGATATTTTACTATTAAATATATTGTGGATTTAGACTTTTAAATGGCTTTGGTTAGGTTAGTTTCAATTCAATAGTTTTTTTGGTGACGGTTTGGTGATTGGAAACAATAGCTCTTAAATATTTCCAAAATTTTGTGTTAAAAGTCTTTCATGATGTGGTTTTCCCCATTTTGGATTTTGATTTTGCCTGTTATTGTTAGACAACATATTCTTATCAATTATTTTGTTAGGAGGTTCCCCTTGAAATCACGCTAAGAAATTGGGTTGCCAAGACCAAGGCCGCTCATGGTGTCCATCTTGAGAGGATCCAAAACCTTACTAAGGGTTTTTCCTTTTTTGTTTTGCTAAAGTTTGTCATGTTCAAGCTATTTTTCAGCATGGCCCTAAGTATGTATAGTTATCTTTTTTGATCTTTCAACCTTGGACTCGAGACTTCTTTGTTTCAGAAGACAAGAAATTTTGAGTGCTTGTTTGGCTTGAGTTTCAAGCGATCTCCCTTTGAGATGTTGGTGTTTACTTCTTGTCATTGCTTCTTCCTTGGTGAAGGTTATTTATGTTGAGTGATATCGTTTTTGTCAAGCTCTATTCCAAATGTGGGTCTCTGTGAAAGTGGATGTATCTTGGGATCTTAGGGAATCGATGGATATTCATATTAGTAGCTAAAAGGAAGTTAGGGTAGCGGAAAAACTTCCTACACTAACTTTGAGAAGAGGGTTATAAAAAAAAAATTAAAAATCTTTATATTGGTTACAGAAACTTAACAAAAGTAAACATAAATAGCATGCATACCACAACATAGTAATTTACGTGGGGAAAACCCTTTGTTAGGGTATGGCAGATATGAGCAATACATAATATTAAAATAATGTAAAAATTAGAAAGACAAAAATACAAAAACATAGAGATTTAATGTTGTTCACCCAATATGGGCTACATCCACCACAGAAATAATTGTCCACTTATTTTATTATCTAGCGAAGAGCAAATTACAATATGGTAATTTCACATCACACAACCACTTTTTTTATGAAGCCTTTTTGAGGTGGTTTATAAGGTGGGCTAACAAAATAAACCTAACCCTTAAAAAATATACTCGAGGGTTGCCACCCCCAAACCCTGACAAGGATATGTTACGAGTGTATAGTATTTGCATGACCAGTTACCACGTATCAACAATCTCCCACTTGGAGAGTGATCAGACTCCACACCAAACAATCTCCTACTTGAAGACTGATCCTATAGCAACATTGTTGCCCCTGCAACTCCCATTGGATTAACGCACCTGGATTTGACTAGTTCTCATTTCCACTATGGTCAAGCTTGAAGGCCAATAGAAACTAAGCAGGAAGTCATTTCTCACGAGTTACTACCTTGGTCAACATATTTGCAAGATTATGGCTAGTGTGTATCTTTTCCAACTTTAATTGTTCATTCTCTAAAATTGAGCATATGAAATGGTAATGAAGCTAGATGTGTTTGGTCTTGGAGTGGAGGGTTGAGTTCTTTGCTAGATGAATCACACTCTAACTATCACTTTACAACCTATTATTCTCTTGTGCTTTGCCCGATTCCTCCATGAACCTTTGTAACAAAATTGAATCTCCTTACTAGACTCTCTAGCAACAACATATTATGCTTTAATTATTGAAAGTGCTACAACCTTTTGCAATCTAGAAATCCAGTTGATTGTTGTGCTACCTACGATAAAAACATATCAAGTAGTGCTCCTCCTGTTGTCAATATCTCTTGCTAAATCTAAATCAATATAGCCTTTTAGAGTGGAATGAGAGCCTCCAAAACATAACAAATGATTTTTTGTACCTCTCAAATACTTGAGAATCCACTTTACCTCACTCCGATGCTCTTTTCCAAGATTGTTCATATACATGCTAACAACTCCCACTGCATGTGGAATATTTGGCCTTGTACACACCATGGCGTACATCAAGTTGTCAATTGTTGAAGAGTATGGAACCTTAGACATGTACTTCATGTGTCTTGGGACTCATCTCCTTGGACAATTTATAATGACCAAGAAAAGGTGTACTAAATGGTTTTGCATCTTGCATCTAAAATTTTTTCAACACCTTCTCTATGTAGTCACTTTTTGACAATGTTAATGTGTGATTTTTCCTATCTCTATCCTCATACCAAGGATTTGTTTTTTTACTCTCAATTCTTTCATAGCAAATGAGTGTACTAATTTCTGTTTAAGAGCATTTATATGATGCATATTAGATCTAATAACAAGCATGTCATCAACACATAATAACAGGATAATATTGCCACCATTATCCAATCTCTTAAATTAAACCCAATGATCAAAATGGCATCTATAATAATCATGTTCATCCATAAACCTATCAAATTTCAAATACCATTGTTAGGGTGCTTGTTTCAACCCATAAAATCTCTTCTTCAACCTACACACTAAGTCCTCCTTACCTTTGACCCCATATCCTTGTGGTTGTTGCAAATGAATCTCTTCCTCCAGTTCTCCATGGAGAAAGGTTATCTTGACATCTAATTTTTCTAGATGCAATTCTCATGTATCCACAAGACTTAGAATAGTTTGAATTGAAGTCATTTTAACAATATGATAAAATATTTCATCAAAATTAATACCTTTTTTCTGGGCAAATTTTTTTACCACAAGTCTACCCTTATATCTTTTCTTGCCTCCATGTTCTTCCTTTAACCTATAAGCCCATTTTTTAGGCAATTCTCTTTTACCTTTAGGCAATTCAACTAACTCCCAAGTTTGATTTTGTATCAACGAATCCATCTCCTCTTTCATTCATTGCTCCCACTTCTTTCTGGTTTCAACTTGCATTGATTCTGCATAACTTTTTGGTTCACCTGAATAAATCAATAATATATAATATAATGAAGAAGAATACCATTCAGGAGGTCTACTTGTCCTGGAAGATCTTCTTACTAGAGTTTGCAGGAGTTGGTGCGGTTCTAGTTGCTTAGTATTTTTTGGTGTCATTGGTACTACATTTTGTGGGATTTTATCAAGCACCATGGGTTCTATGTATTAATTTCTTGCTTCTTTCCATGTATTTGATCCTTGTACATGAATTATTCATTCAAGGTGACATATCTACTCCTAATAATTTTGTTATTCTCACGATCTCATTAACGATAACTATAATCATTAACTTCATATCCGATGAAAGTACACTTTTTTTTAATTTTGCCTCAAGCTTTGATCGATTTTCTATATTGATATAAACATATGTTTTACAACCAAAATTTTTTATAAATGAGTAGTTTATATTTTGTCTATTCATGCCTCCTCTAGAATACAACCATCTAAGGAACTTGAAGGCCCTTTGTGTATTAAGTAAACAAAATTATCTATAATATCTATCCAAATTTGTAAGAGCAATCCTGCATGCAATCTCATGCTTCTTGCACACTCCATGATTGTTCTATTAATCCTTTTAGACACACCATTTTATTGTGCTCGAAAATCAATGCAGAGTCGCCAGGACCCATCTTTTTTGTAGACAAGCAAAACTGGAGAAGAAAAGGAACTGGTACTAGGGCGAATAATACCTTGCTTCAGTAAGTCACGAACGAGCATCTCGATTTTGGTCTTCTGATGAAATGGGTAGCGATAGGGCCTGATGTTGGATGAAACACTACCAGGAAGGAGCTAAATACGATGGTCCTCTGGGCGAGAAGGGGGCAATCCCACAGGTTCAGCAAATACACCTGAATACTTATCCAAAATTTGTTGTAGATCTACAGGAGTACTAGAGACCGTTGATGGCTGCATCTAAATGGAATGGAGTTGAGCGATGACACCATGTGAATTCTTCTTAAGAATATTTTCCATACGATGTGAACTAATGATGCTGAGAGACCCCAGTTGTAAGCCTTTCAAAGTGTGTTGTTGCCCATTGGCTAAAAATTGCATCCAAAGTTTAGAAAAATCCCATAGAATGGGACCAAGAGTGCGTAACCATTGGGTGCCCAAAACCACATCACATCCACCTAAGGGAAAGGAAAACATGTCAGAGCACAGGTTATAATCTCCAATATAGAGATGCACATTGCGACATTTCCCTTTGCAAGGTAAAGTGCCCCCATTGGCAATCATGACTTCAAAGCTAGAGCAGTGATGGACAAAGTAATCAACCTGTTTGGCTATTCGGGGGTCAATGAAGTTACAAGTGCTACTAGAATCAATGAGTATAGTAAGAGGGGTCTTCTTGAAGAAACCCTGGACCCGCATGGTTTATGGGGTAGTGACTCCTGCCAAAGCATGGACAGATATCTCTGGTTGGGCTTCTAGCGAAGGAGGTTCAGTAAGTGGTTATTAAGGCTCAACCTCATCATCTACTATTTTGTGAGCATCTACATACTCTTCCAGTTCCGGTGGAGAATCCACATCCAAGAGATAGAGCTTTTTCTGAACACATCTATGTCCCCGGGACCATTTCTCATCACAATTATAACAAAGCCCTTTTTCTCGTCGGACCCGCATCTCTGTTTCAGACAAGTGCTTGATAGGAGTAGTTCTGGGAGCTAGCGTGACTTGAGGGTGTGAAGAACCCGTATTTCAGAATGGAACAAAATTGGATCTGGAACGTTGTAGAGCACTAATCTTGTCCTTTGCTAACTTGGCCAATCCAGGGGCTTCCATCATTGTAGTGGGTCAAAAAAAATTTACTTTAGATCAAAGCGCATCCTTCAGACCACTGACAAAACAACTACGGAAGAATTCATCAGAAAATCCCTCTGTGTGATTAGCTAATTTTTCAAACTCTGTCTGGTATTCTCTTACTATGCCTGTTTGTCAAAGTTTAGTGAGTGCTCCTGTGAAGTCATCAAAAGCACTAGGGCCAAAACATTGTAAAAGGAGTGTGCACAATTTTGTCCATGTTGGGTCTTCATTAGCCTTGATGTACCAATGAAACCATTGAAGAGATTCATGTTCCAATTGAAAAGATGCAAGCGGGACTTTGTTGATATCCAGAGTATTATGCAAACTAAAATACTGCTCTACCCGGTAAATCCATCCAATTGGATCAGCACCATCGAAGCGAGGAAAATCAAGCTTCATCCCTAAAAATTGCCAGAAGAGAACCCAGCGTCTCCAGAATGGTTTTGGTTCATAGCTGAATGCTGAAGAGTGAGACTGAGAAATTTGTCATCCAGATCTTGAAGTTTGGTCTTGAGGGATGCAAGTTCCTCCTCCATGATTTTTTCTCCTGTACGGGTGACAACCATATAGCAAGATTTTTTATTTTTTATTTTATTTTATTTTATTGTAAATGGGTAGAACAATAGAAACATAAACTTTTTCAATTAGGGCAAACTTGGATTTGGGCAAAATGCAGATGGTTAATGGGGGTTTGATGAGTGGTTGGACACTTTCTGATGAAAAGGGAAAAATAAAAATGGGGGTTTCAGGGGTGGGGAGGCGAAATGGGATGAGCGGTCCAAGAGGGAAAAAGGATCAGAATTAGGAAATGAACCTTGTGGTCCGATTTGGTGGCGATTGGCTGAGAAGCGAAAAAGTTAGGGCAAACCCTAAAATTAGATAAATGAGGGATTTAGGGCTTTGATATGTGGAATTTGGGGTAGGGTCTTCAAGGAAGGAAGTATGTGGAATGGTATTTCAGGGGTTCTGGGGAACTTTGAGAGGAAACATAAATAAAGCAAGGAAGCTATGGCTAAAAAATAGAAAATAATCGACGGGGAAAATCACTCAGATAATAACAATTGAAATAAAGTAATGCAATAACAAGAGATGTTGTAATTTGAAATGAACCCAAATGCAAGAAAAAATGAACCTGAAGGGCACGACGAAATTTTTTTTGTTTGACAGAATTTCCACCCAGCGCACCCAAGAAAGTGCTCTGATACCAGATGAGTGGAATCTCCTACAACAATATGATGAACATGCACGAAATAACAGAAATATAGGGCAACAGTAGAACTTAGAGTGAATCTATTGATCGTGGCCACTTCAAGGGGGTAACCTCCTTTGAGCAAGCTCAATACAATAAATTTGCCAGTGTCATCAAAGGGCTCAATACACACTTATATACTAAGTACAATCTAGAAAAGTATTACTACCTATGCATGTGGGATAAAAAATATACTCACGGGATGACTTACAAAGCATATGTGTCCAACAACACTACACTAACAAAATAAACAGAAGGAACACACAAGTTCCTAACAGATTCTGCATAACTTTTTGGTTCACCTGAATAAATCAATAATACATAATATAATGAAGAAGAATACCATTCAGGAGGTCTACTTGTCCTAGAAGATATTCTTACTAGAGTTTGAAGGAGTTGGTGTGGTTCTAGTTGCATAGTATTTTTTGGTGTCATTGGTACTACATTTTATGAGATTTTATCAAGCACCATGAGTTCTATGTATTAATTTCTTACTTCTTTCCATGTATTTGATCCTTGTACATGAATTAATCATTCAAGGTGACATATCTACTCCTAATAATTTTGTTATTCTCACGATCTCATTAATGATAACTAAATCATTAACTTCATATCCGATGAAAGTACACTTTTTTTTAATTTTGCCTCAAGCTTTGATCGATTTTCTATATTGATATAAACATGTGTTTTGCAACCAATTTTTTTTATAAATGAGTAGTTTATATTTTGTCTATCCATGCCTCCTCTGGAATACAACCATCTAAGGAACTTGAAGGCCCTTTGTGTATTAAGTAAACAAAATTATCTACAATATCTGTCCAAATTTGTAAGAGCAATCCTGCATGCAATCTCATGCTTCTTGCACGCTCCATGATTGTTCTATTAATCCTTTCAGACACACCATTTTATTGTGGTGTTATAGGAACTATATTTTGTCTATGAATCCCATGTTATGAACAATATTTTCCAAACTCTCTATTGTAGTATTCACCTCCATTATTTGAATTGAGACACTTTGACTTTTTTCCTATCTCATTCTCAACCAAACCTTTCAATTTCTTAAAGATTTCAAATACATCATATTTTATGGGAATGAAATAAACCCAGGTTTTCCTAGTTGCATCATCAATAATAAGAGCCACCAAGAGATGATACCTAAGCTAGTCTCCATACATTTGAGTGCACAAAATCTAACTTGTCATTCTTCTTTTCCTTCCTAACTCTGGGAAATCTAACTATCTTGTGTTTCCCATAAACATAATTTTCACAAAAATCTAAATCAACTTGTTTCAAACTTGGCAATAAATTCTTGGAATGGAGAATCTTCGTCCTTTTCTCATTCATGTGCCCAAGTTGATTGTGACATAGACTTGTATTCATTCTTGCAGAAGCTAGGTAAATAGAATAATCAATATTATGAGTACATATATATAATGTACCTACATTTTCCCTTTTTTCTATTATCAATGAGCCTTTAGTAACCTTCCATGAATTTTCTGTGAATGTAATTGTGCAACCTTCACTTCCCAATTATCTTGCTGATATTAAATTTCTTCTCAAATTAGGAATATGTCTCACCTCTTTCAGCAAACATTGATTTCCATTTAGTAATTTTATGTATATACCTACCTTTCTAATAATTTTTCATGCTTCATCATCACCTAAATAAACCTATCCAAAATTACCTTGAATATAGTCTAGAAAATATTTTCTATGGGGTGTGGCGTGAAATTAAGCCCTTGAGTCTAACACCCAAGAATCAATAATATTATCCAAAGAAATAATCAAATCATCTTGTAATGCATCACTTGCTACATTTTCTTCCTTGTTATTTTTGTTGTTCATCCCATTGTTTTCCCTTTCGAGGCCAACAATCTTTCTTCATATGTCCTTTTCTTCCGTAATGTCAGCACTCCAAATTTACTCTAGATTTGGATCTACCATTCTTGTATTTTCCATGATTACTTGAGTGTTTTCCTCTTTCTCTTGCTCACAAGATTCAAAGCATTACTTGATGTCTCACCTATGATTTTCCACCACATTTCCTCGATAAGGATAACATAGACAACATCATTGAACTTTAAAGTGTTTGAACCAGATACAAATTTACTTATAGCCATGAACAAGTTATTCCATCTTTTAGGAAATGAGCATAAAATCAAGAGAACCCTAACCCCATGTTCAAAATTTACATCTTTTATAGAACTTAGCTAGCTAGTAATTATGTTAAACTCATTCAAATGATTAGTAGTGTGCCCACCTTCTACCATATTCATATTAAATAAATATTTCATAAGATATACCTTATTTGAGGTTGAGGGCTTCTCATAAAATTTGTCTAATGCCACAATTAGATCCTCCATTGTTTTTTCTTTTGTGATATTGAAAGTCAGTGACGATGTCAAGCACAATTGTATTGTTCCTAGTACCTTCCTATCAAAAACATCTCATTGTTCATTTGTCATAGTTGCCTACTAATCATTTTTTTCCACCCAATGGTAAGTAAAGATCCTTCTAATATAGATAATCTTTTATTTACATCTTCCATAACTTATAGTTTTGGTTGTTGAACTTATCAACCTTAAGCATACCTTCCTCTACCATTTCTCCCACTCAAATCTAAAATTTCTTGCCAAATCACTAAAACATACATGGCTCTAATACCAATTATTAGGGTTTATGCTGATATGAGCATTAAATAATATTAAAATAATACAAAAATAAGAAAGATAACAATACAATAAAATAAAAATTCTACGTGGTTCACCCAATATGGACTACATCCACTAGAGAAACGGTTGCTGACTTATTTTATTATCTAGCTATTGAAAAGTTGAAATTGAAAAAGATTCCTCATACTAACCCTTACTAAGTTACTTTGTTGAATAAAGATCAACATGTGTTGGTCAATGAGCAAGCTTGGGTGGAATTTTCCATAGGGAGGTATAAGGATAGAGTGTTGTGTGATGTCTTACCCATGGATGATTGTCATTTATTATTGGGTAGACCTTGGCAGTTTGTCAGAGCTGCAATGCATGATGGAGCCAAGAACTCCTATTTCTTTAAGAAAGATGGAGTGACTTTTAAGATACAGTCAATCTTGGAAGAAGGAGAAGTGAAGAAAGGGGGTCCTAACATATTATTGGTAGGAGAAAAAGGAGAAGAAGAAGGAGTGGGCTTTTCTTTGGTTCTAAGCCTAGGGATGAAAAGGGAAGCAAGAAGGAAGAGTTTCCTTTAGAAATCTAAGAGTTGTTGAAACAATACCAAAACATAGTTAGTGATGGTCAACCAGTTATCCTACCACCTGAGAGGTCTATTAGTCATTGGATTGACTTCATCCCAGGAGTCTCACTCCCAAACAAAGCTATTTATAAAATGACCTCACAACAAAATGCAAAAATTGCTAACCAAATTCAAGAGCTACTAGATCAAGGGTTGATTAGAAAGAGCATAAGTCCATGTGTTGTTCCCACTATCCTATCCCCAAAGAAGGGTGGTACTTGGAGGTTGTGTACATATTCCAGGGCCATAAATAGGATTAATATCAGATATAGATTCTCAATCCCTAGGATAGAAGATTTGATGGATTGTCTAGGGGGGCTAAGTATTTCTCCAAAATAGATTTGAAAAGTGGGTACCATCATATAAGAATTAAAGGTGGAGATGAGTGGAAAAATACTTTTAAGACCACATAGGGACTATATGAGTGGCATGTTATGCCTTTTGGGTTGTCTAATGCCCCAAGCACATTTATGAGATTAATGAATTAAGTGTTGAAAGACTTCATTGGAAAGTGGGTTTTGGTGTACTTAGATGACATCTTAGTGTTCAGTAAAACCAAGGAGGATCACCTTAAGCACCTGCAGATAGTAATGCAAAGACTACATGAAGAGAAGTTAACAATCAACTTAGAGAAGAGTGAGTTCATGAAGCAAGAGCTAGTATACTTGGGCTTTGTTATATCACAAGGAAACTTGAAGATGGATTCAAGTAAGGTGGAAGCAATATTGAATTGGCCTACACCTATGTCATCCACGGAAGTAAGAAACTTCCATGGACTAGCAAAGTTCTATAGGAAGTTTATCAGACAATTAAAAGTGAAATCAACGCACCTGTCTTGGATACAATAAAAGGAGACATGAAAGCCAAATTCTGATGGTATGAGTAGGCTAATATGGGATTTGAGACTTTGAAGAAAAGAACAGTCATCCAACCTATACTGACACTTCCTAGTTTTGATAAGTTGTTTACTGTAGAATGTGATGCCAATAATGCTACCGTAGGTGCAATTTTGAGTCAAGCGGGAAAGGCAGTGGCTTTTCACAGTGAAAAACTCAGCGATGCAAAGAAGAAGTACTCGTCATATGATTTAGAGCTACATGCATTGGTGCAAGCATTAAGGAAGTGGAGACATTATCTCCTTCCTAAGGAATTTTTAGTTTTTACTAACAATCAGGCTTTAAGCTTTCTGAATTCACAAGATAAGTTAAGCCATAAGCATATGAAGTGGGTGGAGTATATCCAAGCCTATACCTTCACCATCAAGAACAGGAAAGGAGTTCAAAATAAGGTGGAAGATGCATTGAGCAGAAGATTGATCATAGTTCTAGAAATTCAGTTAAGAAGCATTGGCATAAAAAGCTTCAAGGATTTGTATCCAGATGATGAGGACTTCTTAGCAGCCTACAAGGTATGTAAAGAATTCCAAAAACACTTTCATGGTGAGTATTTTTATTTTACCCTACAAGACGGTCTTGTGTTTAAGGGAGGACACCTCTGTGTACCGAGAGGTTCAATGAGGGAGAACATAGTACAAGAGAAACATAATGGTTCATTAAGTGGACATTTTGGGGTACATAAAAATTTAGAGTTGGTAAAGAGATAATATTATCGGCCAAGAATGAGTAGGGATGTCCAGAAGTATGTAGAGACTTGTAGAGTCTATCAAAAGGCTAAAGGGACTTCCTCTAATTTTGGGTTGTATCAACCCCTTCTAATCCCAAATTGACCTTGGGAGTGCCTTGGTATGGATTTTGTAATTGGACTTCCTAGGACCAAGTAGGGAATGGACAGTATGTTTGTGATTGTGGACAAGTTTAGCAAGATGGCTCACTTTGTGCCATGTAAGACTACCCATGATGCATTTTATATAGTAAATCTCTTATTTAGGGAAGTAGTAAGAATGCATGGATTATCCCTTAGTATTGTATCCATCAGGGACTCCAAGTTCATGAGTCATTTTTGGAAAACTCTATGGTAGAAGCTCGGTACAAATATTTCCTTTAGCTCTGCATATCATCCACAAATGGATGGGTAGACTAAGGTGGTGAACAAAATTCTAGGAAATCTTTTGAGATGCCTAATAAAAGAGTATGGACAATCATGGGATCAATTAATTGCTCAAGTAGAATTTGCATACAATGACATAGTAAATAGGTCCACTGGAAAGAGCCCTTTTGAAGTGGTGTATGATATTCATCCCAGGGTTATATGTGAACTCATAGAACTTGGTAGCAATGCAGAGAAGAGTGGTTATGCGGAAGATTTTTCTCAGTCCATGAAAGAATTCCATGATATTGTAAAGAAGGCATTAGTGGAAAGTACAACTCACACCAAGCAAAAGGTGGATGAAATGAAAAGAGATGTTTAGTTCCAAGTTGGAGATTTATTCATGGTGTACCTAAGCAAAGAAAAACTACAAAAAGGTGTCCCAAGTAAGCTTCAAATGAGGAAGATAGGCCCTTGTACAGTTTTGGCAAAGTATGGGTCTAATGCTTACAAAGTTAACCTACCTGCAGACATAGGATTATCTCCAGTCTTCAATGTTGTCAACCTTGTGTCCTACAAAGGACCAAATCTAGAGGGAGATCTTGATCTTTCAAAGGATGTAGAGGAACTTGAGACATTGAAACTTCTAGTTACACCAAAGCCAAGGGCAAAGAAGATTCTGAGTTCAAGATTTGCTAAGAAGACTAGAACCTAGACCTACATGGAACATCTAGTCAAATGGTAAGGCAAAGCTAATTCAGAGGCTACATGGGTGCAAGAGACAAAGTTCAAGAAGTTAGGCATCAATCCTGATTTGATTAAATCACCTGGAAGTTGATTTCTCTTGTTTAGGGGAGAATGGTGCAGGAGCACCTAGGGTTAAAGGCTCTTATTTGTTTTGTTGTGCACCTTCCTACTTGCTTAAGCAAATTAGGAGGTTTAGGAACATTTTGGATTTGTTTAAGATTGTTTTGTAAGGTGTCTGTTCATTCTCTCTTGCAATGACCTAAGAGGGAAAATGGGTCAAATTGGTGAGTAGACACCCTAGTTGCTTAGATGAGTGTTTTTAGGTTAGTTTTATGTTGAAGAAGTGATTTGTAGGCCTCTAACAATCTAATAAAGTATTTAGGAGCTTTATAAAGTTTCTTGGCATGTATTGATGCTTGGCATGTACTAAGTTTATCGACAGGTACTAAGTTACTTGTCATGTCTTGTTGCTTGGCGTGTACTAAGGTGCTCGACATGTCCCATTGCTCGTCATGTGCTAAAAAGTTATTTTGTCCTAAATGGGCAGTTAGGTTAGTTACAACGGTTGTGAAAAAAAAGGGGAAGACTATTTAAGGTCTCCCAAGCCATCATTTTGAGGTGGATGTGTTTTTATTGGATGTCTTTTGTTTGAAATTTCAGTTAATGAGAAGTAGCAGACTGTGTTCTTTACAGTATTTGAGCATTTTTTTTTAGTCGAGCTGATTAATGGATTGAACTTGGTATTTTTGTTGTATTTAGTTCTTATGAGTGTTTAGAGACTATGTGTGGAGGTATTTTAGTTTTGTCTTCATTTTGTAGTATCTTTTTAAAGTTTCTTGGAAGTTGCAAGTTCCTGGTTCAGTTCTGGATTGTAAATAGAAATGGATCCTTGAGGTTCTTGAATCCATGGTGAGAAGAATGAGGTTGGATGGAGTTTAACAGGAGCCACTATACATAATTTTCTTTGGTTTTTGTAGGAGAAGTGATAGCCATGATTTTTGAGATCTTGCACTAGGCAATCTTGGTGATAGCCCGGCTAGGGAAGAAAATGAAACAAATATGTAGAACTTGTAGGGTTGGATTGGTAAACACAATCCAATAGTTGGATAGCAACTGTGGAGAGGTAATACAACTCTCTGAGCAGTGATATCCACAAAGGAGTTAAATTCATTGAGGAAAGAAAGCAAATATAGTAAAAGACCTAATTAGTCCCACATTTAAGGACATTGTACCTAAGAATTTTCAATGGTTGAATGGATTTTTAATGGCATCAAATCTTTACGAATGTCATGAAATGACCCAAGGAAGTAAAGAAACAACCCTACAAAGATTTGTGAGTTTATTGACATAAGTTGATAGAATTCACTTATGGGGAATCAGTGAGCACTGAGAAGAACCTGATTGATAGGACGAGTCTCGAGTAGGAGGTAGAAGTTCTTAGTGACTTGCCTCAAGATTAGGGTTGAGACTACCCTAGGAGATATATTAGAGAGGCCTTAGAATATAGTCAATATAACTCTAGAAGGAGAGATCCCATTCCCATCAATGACTAGTGAAGGTAGCACCCACTTCTACATTTATAGATTAGATTGTGTTTGCCTATGTTCTCCATTGCTTTTCTTTCAACATTGTTCCCTCTTGGAGAACCCTTGTACTTTGTTGGTACTTGGAAATGGGAGTTTTTCTATTGTTAATCTTCTTCTATATGTTCTACATTTATTTATCTATTCTATATTTTATCTTCTATATTTGGAGATGATGTAAAGTGTTGAGGGCATTTAGGCTATCCTTCCATGTTGACCCAAATTTTTTTGTTTTCCTTCATCTTGACGTGTTATTGTTTAGAACCAAGATATAGTTGGCTATGATAAAACATCCCCTGAGAGCATGTATATCACTTTTTTGGGTTCTAACTTCAATCCATTGAATCCCTCCATCTTTGTGTAGATGTTATGAAAATCATGTGTCACTCGTCAAGAAGTAACATTCCATGGCAAGATCTTGTACGTTGACATGCCACAATATCTTTTCTCTCCTCAAAATGTCACTTTCTACCCTGTGAGTAACATGTTTCATTCTAAGGGGGGAGGGGGTGAGTAACATGTTTCATTCTCCCCTGTGAGTAACATGTTTCATTCTATGTGTCTCATTGTATTTTATTTAACAATTATGTTGTCTCTATGTCATAGATTTTTCTCACAATTTTTTATTATTATCTTTGTGTCTTCCTTTGTGGGGACCAATCCACTATCTTGGTGTCTCAATCTTGCCCTATCATACACTTATATATATTATTTTATGTGTATCAATGTGAACTAAGTCACCTTATCACACACCTATCTATCTCTTTCTATAAGTGGCATCTCGTATCTAAGGTGCCCTATCACATGTCTATCTAGCTTTTGCTACGCATGTTAGCACACCATCTAAAGCATCCCTATCATATGCCCATCTAGATTTTGATACACATGTCAAAGAACTATCAAAATTACCATATCATATGGCTATTTAGCATAACACAATTTTCCATCCATGTTGATGTTCCATTGATGGTCTTGTGTCTACAAGTTATCTTCATTATCTAGAATACGTGTATGCAACTTGCATGTTGGATGTGACTCAACATCAATTTAGATTTTCCTAGATGGGGGCAATGCTTTGCAATAGAATCCCCACAAGTAAATCAGGTAAGTTTCCTTACTTTAGCTCACATCTCTCTAGATATGATATGCTTGCTAAGTGGGGGAAAAATGTAATGTCACAAATTTGTACCTCGATATAATTTTATATTTAACAATACTCCTACCTTAGCCTAAAGACACAAATTTTATGTCACCCTTCTATGCCCATTCATTATTCCTTATTATCACTCACACATAATGTTGGCCATTTTTCTTGGATGGCACCGAACCTGTGCACACTACAAAGATGTCAATGCAACGTGCACTCATCTGAGAATCTGTAAATGTGCACACTACCATTGTAGCATTACAAATCATCACCCTATAGTTGTAACACCTAATTACACCACCCACTGTCACTGGAATTAAAATTACTCTTCCATTATAATCTCCATTTTTTGCCTTCATTTAGTCTTCTTCATGCATACTACAAGCTCCTTCACAATTTTAGCTTTTTTGACTCTATTGTTGAGACTTGTCATCACTTTTTTTAGCTTCTCATATCACTAAAAACACATTGGCTCTATAAGCTCCATCATCAAGCTTTCATCTCATTGATGGGAGTCTCTCTACTTTGCATTCATTAGTGTTCTTGAAGCATATTACATGTTCTTATCTTTTATAGCGTATATCTATTATGTCTATCATTTTTATATAGTTATCTATCACCATTTTTATCATGTCTACTTGGTTGTTATGGAGGTGGAAACACCAAATCAAAGATCTAACCAAATTAGGTCTCCAAATAGCCACCCAAGATTTTTCATTATTTTTGTGTGTGCGGGTTTGTGGAGAAACAAATTTGAGATAACAATCTTACCAAACATCAAATCTGGTGTTATTTATTTCCACATCTTATTATTCTATAATATAATCATACTTTCTTGTATCTTTTTTATCGTATTTATTTATTTATCATTAGCTTAGTATTCTATTATTTTCCTCATTTTAGGCTACCTTTATACTATGTCTGTATAGGACTAATACGCATTACACATGCATCATGTACCTGCATTATTGTCCCTAAATTGTGCATGTGTTTGAGGTGGGGAGTTTGCAGAGTTCAATGTATAGTCTTTGTAACTTCTAATTTTTTTAATCAAAACATTTTTATCTTTTAGTTTCCTCAAGTTAGTCATGCTTTTCCATACTTAACATCTTAATTATTTTAACCCCTTAATCTATTTACATTTGGAATCTTAAAGCAATCAATCATATTTATTACATTTAGTGTCTATATCCCCTAGCTCAATAGTGTGCTAGTAGAAGTGAGGTGGCACAAGGAAAGGTTCATCCTTCAGGACTTTAACTGGTCTTGAGGTTGATGTACTTTTTCCTTCTCCATGAATACAATATATGAAACTGCCAAACCGTATTATAAAACCATGAGATAAAACCACCCAAAATTGTCACCAAACTTATCTATGATCCAAGATGCATTATTACATGTCAAAACATACTCCACACACTGAACTCCTTTTTACCACTCATTTATGTGTTTGCATTTAATATTTCCCATTTCAAGAGACCAGACTTTTAGAGGCCTTAACTTTTGATTCTGATGTCCGATTAAGGACTATTTGAAGTACTAGAAAGATCTTGAAGTGCTCTATGAAGCTATACCTACTATTTTAATTATGACCACTTTCGATCCCATCCATATCCTATATGGTTTTCAAATTTTTCTTCAAAACTTTCTAACAAAGATTTTAAAAATGGATACTTAAATATCTTCAAATATAGATGTGATCTTGTAGTAAAATTTAACATGTTTATTTAGCCAATCTACAACATTACAATTTTTTTTCAGAGAAATATGTGCTCAAATGTAAACTTACTATAAAAAGTAACCTTATGTAAATGCAAGGTTCAAACATCATTTTCCTAATGATATCTTTCACCATACTCAATGAGTGCTCCATATAAACTTTTCATAAACTTATTTCTAGTTTTAATCATTAGAGCATAAATTGAAGACCAAGGCTTCACTATTGATAGCTCCCGGAATTAAGACCCCCTTGTAGGTCCCTAACTCTCCATGAAATTCTTAGGTTTCTAAACCAAATAAAAATAGACCTCAGTGACCCAAAAGGGGAAGAATATCTTGTCTAGTAGTGTGCAAAGCAATTCCTAGGAGCCTGACATTATGCAATCTTAACAAGCCAATTCAGAACCTTCTTTGAAGGGTGTTGGTTAATAGATTGGGATTTTCCTTTTATAGTTTTTACTTAGACTCTATTACCCTTAAATCCAATTTATAATCAATAGTTGAGTGAACTATCAATAGTTCCTCTCTGAATTTCACTTTGAAGGTACAACTCCCTCCTTTTGATATAATTTTTTTATTTTTCCAACCAGATAATTAATATAGGGTATGCTTTTAACTCAAAAGCATAAAGGCAAATCAATAGTTACTCATCACCATGAACTAACTAAGGAAATAAAATAACGAACAAAGATTTTATGAAAATAGTCATCTAGCAAAATATTAATCTTTCTAAAAGATATTATTCACTCAAAAATAAAGAAATAACTCTAGATTCAAATACAATGTTGAAACTTTACCAATCAAGTGTGACTCAATTTTTGAGAAGGGTTGTTGTTCATTTTAATTTTTAGAAAACTTTTATGTTGCTAATGATGTTAAATCTCTATAATTTAATGGTTTCTTTGTTGTTATAGAACTTTGATTTCAAGCAATAGATCATTGTGTTCTTTGTGGCACCGTTATTTTTCTTAGATTTAGATTATCTATGGTGGTGGAAAGTTTCAACGTTGTATTTGAATCTGGAGTTATTTCTTAATCTTTGAGTGAAGAATATCTTTCAGAAGGATTAATATTTTGTTAGATGGTTATTTTCTTAAAATCTATGTTCATTATTTTCTTTCCTCGGTTAGTTCATGGTGATGAGTAATTGTTGATTTGTCTTTCTACTTTCGGGTTAAAAGCATACCTTGTTTTTATTATCTGTTTTGAAAAATTAAAAATTTATATCATAAGGAGGGAGTTGTACCTTCAAACAAAAATTCAAAGATGAATTTTTAATATTTCACTCAAATGTTGATTAGAAATTGGATTAAAGGGAAATAGAGTATAAGTAAAAACTATAAAAAGGAAAAGCCCAATCTGTTAACAAACTGATTTTTGGTGACTTTGTTGTGGAAATTGAATAATCACTTTGAAAAGACTACTTGTTTAATGTGAAATATAATGGTACTATTCTCCTCCCACCCTGCATGCCTAGTGGGTTTTATTTTTATATTGATTCCCAATGCATGCCTATGATTTTGCAGGGTCCATAGCCATAGAATTTTAGGGTAGGGTGAGCAATACCACAAAATTGTAGGCGAGATGTTCATTAATAATCATGTACCATATAATTGTAGGGCGAGTCATTTATAACTTTACCCCACACATACACCTGCTAGAGTAAAAAATATAAGGGGGCAGGGGGGAGGAAGAGTTCATCGATGAACAAGCCCTATTATTCATGGGCATTCCAGGGGGAATTATAATAGCGGGTACAATGTATATCCCCAATGTGTAGGTCCCACCCCTGAACCCCTGTAGGTACACACATAGGTGCATATATAACATGTGAGTCTCCCTACTATTCTAAGGGAGATCCTACTCTCAACATGTAGATCTCACTTGCATCTCCTACTTGTAGGTATCATTTCAGTCAAGTAGTACACATTCTCCCTCCAACTTATAGAGTGTCAGTAAAAAGTATTTTAAAGGAAAAGCCCAATTTGTTAACCAACAGATTTTTGGTGACTTTGTTGGGGAAATTGAATAATCACTTTGAAAAGAGTGGTTGTTTAATATGAAATATAATGGTACTTCAACATGAGAATATTATTCTAGTATTACAACCAAATCTTGGTTTTCAGGAGGAACAAGAAGACATTATCAGATAGTTGAACACCCCTTCTTGGAGAACCCAAAGAAACATGTTTTGGAAAGAGAAGAGTAATTAGCAGAAAATTTGAGGCTTGGTTTGTTAAGGAAAAGGAGAATACAAGCATTAATTGTGGACCAAAACCCCACACCCCATCACAACCCTGAAACCCTACAAAATCATGAACAACCGAGGGATTAATTATTTGGTGTTATAAGAATACATCAAACTGGAGTCTAGGAGGAATACAAGAGGTGAAAGGATGAGAGGGGTCATTGATCCCATTTTCAAATCCTTACAAACAACAAAATTTTCATATATTCTATCCACCTAGAGAACTAAAGGTAGGCCACCTCCGCTCATGAGAAAAACTATGCATTCTCCTACTTTTCAGGTCATAACTCTTCATGGGGTTACTCTTCCTTCTATAGTCAATATCATCCCCACACCTATCCAACTTCCATAAAATATGACTTTACCAGTACCTTGTGGGGAAACTATTAGTCTGTTAAATCTTGGGGTGTGGAATGACTTATTAAGAGGCTCTAGAAAGAACCTTCCAAAATTCTCAAGAGTCGGGAAGGTATCCATGGATGATCATATCACAACCTAACTAAGATGGTGTCTTGGGAGTAAAAAACTAAGATGTAGTGGCTAGGTTGTTTGTAGAAACTCTAACAAATGAGGCTACCGAGTGGTTCCATCATTTAGCTCTTATGTCAATTACTAACTAGAACTCTATGAAAATATAGTTTGAGATAAGATTCAAAAGTTTTGAAGATAAACATTCCTTTTTAGATCAACTTTCTTAGGTTACAAGAGAGATTCATGTGCATATGAGGGAGTTTGTAGCGAAATTCAATATTATTGTGAATAAAATCTTTGCAAATAAACAACCCACAAAGGACAATAAAAAAAGTTTTTTTCATGAATTGTATGCCATCATATGTTAGTTTTCACTCAAGGAGGGATAGAGTGGTATATTTGGCTGGCGCCCAAACTATGGCCATAGAATTAGAGGATGAATTCATTACGAATGGGAAATATAAGAAAGAGTTGCAAGAAAGTAGTCCAAATACCGCTACTCCTTCAGACGTTATGTTACAAATATTGTCTAATGACATTATTGAAATAAAGAGACAAATTCCTAAGGCTAGATCCTCTTATCAAGCACCATACCAAGACATTTTGAGGAAGCATCCAGACACTACTTCAAACAATGGTAAATAATTACTTCTTCATGCACCACAACAAAGATTAGCTATAGAAGTACCCCCTGCATTGGGGAAAGGAAACATATGTGTATTTTATTTGATCGCAAATCATGATGGCAGAAAAATCCCCAAAATATCTATGTATATGTAGTTGGTAACTACTAACAAAACCAAAAATGAGATTGTTGAATAGGAATTCATTCCATATCACACTAGTGACTGTGTAATACATTACATGGAGTATGAATCTGATTTAGAAAGAGGAGGTGACTTCTTTTCCACCCTAAATGATACTCATTTTGTTGTGCTCACTAGGAGTCATTAAAATGGAGGCCAAAAATGTGTTTCTATCCTTCAGAAGTGTAATGGTTAAAATGGTGATCAATGGTAGACCACTAAGTTCATCATACATTAGAATACCAAACTCCCAACAAGTTGAATCCAATTAACACAACCGAGAAAGCAAGGGAGAAAGTTCATGATCTACAAAAATATAGGGGGGGTTAGTATTCCTTTTTTGATAAATCATGTAAATGATGTGCAGAACTAAGCAATAAGAAGAATGAATTTACCTTGAAATGAGATGAAGAGGGATGAATTATCAGATCTAGAATTGACATTCACAGAGTTTTCAGAAACAAAAATTGTTCTAGATACAAAACCATGGCACCTGTATCTTCCAACTGTGAAAATTTTAGATTCCTAGGATGATTTTGACTCAAGTCGACCTTGTCCCAGAAATTTAGTCTTGTCATGGAGACTCAAAATCTGGTTAATTTTGTAGAGGATCAGTTGATAGGAGTGATCTTCTCAACCTAGAGTAAGCTTGAATCACATACAAGGCCTCTTTCATATACCTATTAGGGATTCCACAAACCCTAATCCTAAGGGCAGGTCACCAAGATCTCTACCCTTCCAAACAAGCACCTCTTATCAATGAGTTCTTTTAATGCACTATGAACCTACAAGAGTATATTTTGCCAACTTAAGCCAACAATCACACAATGATTTTTAGGGTTAAATTCCATGATACTTAGTCATTTTATAACTATCTCGGAGTCCTAGGATCATCCTCCATTCATTTTTTCACTGAGTTCCTAGAATTTAGGAAAAGGCCTAATTGCTCCTTGTAGCCCTAATCAGACACAAAAATTGGTTTAACAAAAAAATATTACTCAGGACCCCCAAATATAACTTAGGATCTAGATACCCTTTAGAAAAAAATTAAAAATTTTCAAGGTGTGACTACTCCAAGTCATCCGTACAACACCTTAATTCCATTAGGGATTATGTCCTTAAAAATAGGGCTAATTGGTCTTCTCACTATTTTTGTCTTCACAACCTAATGAAATCAACTCACCAGTCGCCATAATTTAACACATGGTTGTGTCTCCTCCCTTTCACCAACCTCCAACCATTTTTTTACTCCTTTCAATCCAACCATGCATGTTATGGCTCTTTGTTACTCTATTTCCCTAGCCAAGCTCGCCTAGGGAAAGAGCTCTTAAATCAACCCTAAAAATTATGCTCCTAAAATCAAAAGAAAATGTATGTACAATGAACCATCTTTATTTCTATCTAGGACCATTTTTCTTTCCATGGATTCAAGAACCTCGAGGTGTCATTTTCTATGTACAATCCAAAACTGGACCAAAGAACTTCAACTTCAAGAAAATTTACAAATGAACTACAAAATGGAAAATATTTAACAAAATCACTCCACACAGAGTTAATTAACACTCGTAAGAATCTAATTACAATGGAAAGAAAAACAATCTAATCCATTTATAAGTCTATTCAATAGAAATGCTCTCAAAATTGTCACAGTGTAAATCTACAACTTTACAATAAGTGTAAAACTAATCAAAATGGCATCCAACATTGAAATCTTGACATGGGAGTTCTTAAACAGTCTTCCTCTGATCAAACCAACCACTTGAATTGATCAGTAACTACCTTTAGGACAAAATCAACTTTTCTTGCAAAGTTGGTTGCAAAGTTGCAAATGTTGCTTTGAGCAACTTTTCATTTTTTTGCAATTTTGACTTTTCCATGTTTTCACTCCCATGAATGGATTTACAAAAGTCTAAAATCAAACTAAAATACACAAAATAACTTCAAATCACTCTCCTAAGCATCTAGGTTGTCAATTCCACATTTTGACCCAATTTGTCCTCTAGGACATTACAAAGAGTGGAAGAACAAAAGCTTTTCCAAAGCAAACTTAACAAACCCTAAACCACTTCAAAATCATCCTAAAATTCCATAAACTACAAAGCAACTAGGAGAGGTCACAACAAAACAAAATAATGTCTTTTAACCCTAGGTGCTCTAGCACCATTCTCCCCTGAACAAAAATAAATCAACTTACATTGGTGGGAATCATGTTACGATATATGCCTAACTTCTGAAAATATGTTTCTAGCACCCATGTAGCCTCAAAGTCTTCTTTGCCTTGCCACTTTACCAGGTTCTCCATGTACACTTTAGTTCTTGTTTTCTTAGCAACCCTGGAGCTTAAATTATCCTCTACTTTAGGCTTTGGTGTGACTAGAAGTTTCAATGTCTTTATCTCGTCTGCTTCTTCTAAATGACTATGGTCTCCTTGTGGAGTTGTTCCTTTGTAGGACACCATATCTACAACATTATGGAATGGATAAAGTCCTATGTCTGTAGGTAACTCAACCTTGTAAGCATTAGGTCCATACTTTTCTAGAATGGAAGAAGGGCCTATTCTCCCCATCTGAAGCTTACAAGGAAAACCTTTTTGTAACCTTGCTTTGTTTAAGTGTACCATTACCAGGTCTCCAACTTGGAATTGAACATATATTTTCCTTTCATCCATCTTATGCTTTGTGTGAGTAGCACTCTCCACTAGTGCTTGTTTTACTATATCATGGACCTTCTTCATGAACTGGGAAAAGTATGTTGCATAGCCAATATTCTTTGCACTACTCCCAAGGTCTCTTAGTTCACATATACCCCTGGGATGAATCCTGTAGACTACTTCAAAGGGGCTTTTGCTTGTGGATCTATTAATGGAGTCATTATAAGAAAACTCTACTTGAGCAAGTAATTGATCCCATGTCTGGCCATACTCTTTGGTGAGAGACCTTAAGAGGTTTCCTAAGCTTCTATTAACCACCTCAGTCTACCCATCCATTTGTGGATGATAAGCATATTTTAAAGAAAGATTTGTTCCAAACTTTTTCAATAAGGTCTTCCAGAAATGACTCATAAATTTAGAGTCTCTGTCTGATACAATTCTTAAAGGTAATCCATGGATTCTGATTTCTTCTCTAAAGAAGATATTTTCTATATAACATGCATCAAGGGTGGTCTTACATGGCACAAAATGGGCCATCTTGCTGAATCTATCCACAATCACATAGATACTGTCCAATCCCTATTTTTTCTTAGGAAGTCCAATCACAAAGTCCAAACTGAGACACTCCCAAGGTCTAGTTGGAATTGGAAGGGGTTGATACAACCCTACATTGGATGAAGTCCCCTTAGCTTTTTGACAGACTATAAAAGTCTCTACATACTTCTGGATATCCCTATTCATCCTCAGCCAATAATAGTACCTTTTAACCAGTTCTAAGGTCTTATGAACACCAAAATATCCACTAAGTGAGCCATTATGTTTTGCTTTCACTAGGTTCTCTCTCATTGAACCTATAGGCACACAAAGTTTCCCTCCCCTGAATAAAAGACCTTCTTGAAGATTAAAATTAGAGTACTCTTCATGAAAATGATTTTGGAAATCCTTACACACTTTGTAAGCTGCTGAGAAATATTCATCATCTGGATACAATTCTTGAAACTATCTATGCCAATGCTCCTTAACTGGATTTCTTGAACTGTGAGAAATCTCTTTCTCAATGCATCTGCCACTTTATTTTGGAGTCCCTTCTTGTGCTTGATAGTGAAGGTGTAGTCTTGGATATATTCAACCCACTTCATATGCTTGTGACTTAGCTTATCCTGTGAATTTAGGAAGCTCAAAGCCTGATTGTCAATGTAAACCACAAATTCTTTGGGAAGGAGGAAATGCCTTTGTTTCCTCAATGCTTGCACTAATGTATATAACTCCAAATCATATGAGGAGTAGTTCTTTGCATCACTGAGTTTTTCACTATGAAAAGCCACTGGCTTTCCTTCTTGACTTAAAACTGCACCTATAGAAATGTTACTGGCATCACATTCAACAGTAAACAATTTCTCAAAACTAGGAAGTGTCAGTATAGGTTAGGTGGCTATCCTCTTTTTAAAAGTCTCAAAACCTCTGTCAGCATGCTCATTCTTCTAGAATTTGGTCTCCATGCCTCCCTTAATGGTATCTAAAATAGGTGCACATATTTCACTGAATTGTCTGATGAACTTCCTATAGAATTGTGCTAACCCATGGAAGATCCTTACCTCTGTAGCAGACTTAGGTGTAGGCCAATTCAAGATTGCTTCCACCTTGCTTGTGTCCATCTTCAAATTCCTTTCTGAGATAACAAAACCTAGGTATATCAACCCTTGCTTCATGAACTCACTCTTTTCCAAGTTGATTGTCAACTTCTCTTCATGTAACCTTTGCATTACCATCTGCATATGCTTAATGTGATCCTCCTTTGTCTTACTAAACACTAAGATATCATCTAGACACACCACAACCCATTTACCTATGAAGTCCTGCAACACTTAATTCATTAGCCTCATAAAAGTGCCTGGGCATTAGACAACCCAAAAGGCATGAATAGCCACTCACAGAGCCCCTTTGTGGTCTTAAAGGTTGTCTTCCACTCATCCCCTTCCTTCACTCTAATATGGTGTTAACCACTCTTTAAGTCAATTTTGGAGAAATACTTGGCTCTCCCTAGACAGTCAATTAAGTCTTTTATTCTAGGAATTGGGAAATCTATACCTTGTGGTAATTCTATTAATGGCTCTAGAATTTGTACATAATCTCCAAGTACCTCCTTTCTTAGGGGTAGGACATTGGGCACTACACATGGGCTTATGCTCTTTCTAATTAGGCCTTGGTCAAGTAATTATTGGATTTGCTTAGCAATTTGGCATTTTATTGTGGGGTCATCTTATAGGCTTCTTTGTTAGGGAGTGAGGCTCCTAGGATAAAGTCAATTTGATGACTAATGGCTCTCTCAGGTGGTAGGGTAGCTAGTTGACTATCACTAACAATATCCTTATACTTGTGTAGCAGCTCTTGTATCTCTTTAGGTAGTTCCTCTTTCTTGTCCACCTTTTCATCCTTAGGCTTCAATACTAAGGCAAAGCCCACTCTTTCTGCTTCTTCTAGTGTTTTCAAAAATTCCTTCTCTCCCACTAAGAGTATATTAGGACCCCCTTTCTTCACTTCTCCTTATTCAAAGATTGAATAAATCTTGAGTGTAACCCAATCCTTCCTAAAAGAACACGAGTTCTTAGATCCATCATGCATAACAACTCTGTCAAACTACAAGGTCTTCCCAATAAGAGATGACAAGCATCCATGGGTAAGACATCACACAAAACTCTATCCTTATATCTCCCTATTGAGAACTCTACCCAAGCTTGTTCATTTACCAATACATGTTGATATTTATTTAACCATCTCGCATTCTCAGTTGGTCTCCTTGCAAAAAGTGATCCAGTTCCATTCTAAATCCTACGTTATAGCAAGTCCCTTTTGAGAAAATCTTGAATCATCAATTCAACCTCAATACATATTTTGGCCATCCAGTTACCCAAATGACATCTCCTCCATCAGCAGGTCCTTGTAGGATGTATCCTTCCTCATGACTGACCTAAATCCAATCAGCATTCCGTATCACTTGACCTCTCTGGCAAAAGGTGTCTTATGGTTGAATTTTTGATCTTGAAATTTGATTTCGGTTCTGTTAGCACTATATTCAAAAAAATTTCATATTTCAATTTGTTGACAGGGGTTTGTGACAGATCTGCCAACAGAGGTAATTTGTCATTGGGTACCGGCCAACTTCTCCTGTAAAGGTTGTCTGGAGAAATGAGATTCTCTGGGCCCTCAAGCACGTGAGAGTTGGGTCTCAACGGTGCGAGAGCTAAGTTGGGCATTGTGACTGATTTGTTTGGGGGGATAGCTGGTTATCTCATCTCATCTTCTTTAGGGATTTAGGTAAGTGGGGTTTCCTACAAGCATTCGTTAGTTACCAAATAAACTTCAAAAGATAGGGCAGGGTTAGAAGTAATCCATCTATCTATAGTCATGCAAATACATTCAAAACATCAACCAAGCTCTAACATGCTAGACTAAAATGCTAAATGCGTGCATAACCATCAGTTCATACGTATTCAATAGCGAGGGGAAAAGAAGGTTGTTATTCTACTTTAAAATATTAGAGCAAGGGACATAAGAAACATACAACATAAAAGGTATTAAGTCAAAGATCGAGAGACTAACAACAACATTTCCAGAATCCTTCTTTCTTCATTAATGGTGTTCCAGCATCACTGGTGAGTACATCAACAAGTCCAAGGGAGCATCTATCTATTGAAAGCTTCTAAATACTAAGGAGCATTAAGCTCTGCAACTACAAGAACTGAAAATTGAAAAATGCTATAGCTATGGACTGCAAAATCATCAATTTCACCGACCCTTGGAATGAGGTCAGACTTATTACTTATACACAAACTTGCCCTAAAATTAACCTTACCTAACTTTACACTCAACCAATAAAATACAATTTTTGGTGGCTGGTACTGCCTACACCATGCTACAACAACCTCGAGAAGAGCAGAGGTCTGACATGTCAGAAGAATGAGACAAGAAAAGAAGTATGGAAGAATCAACCTTGAGAAGAGAGCCAAAGGGAGAATAGAAGAAATCTGATCCCCCGAGGATCGAGGCTACATGCCTCATTAATGGAAAAGTGGCTCACTGTCTCTGATGTGCCAGGTGTTATGCTAGGGTGGCGCCTTGGGAAGACCACCTGTCAAAATCATCTTTCAAGCTGACGTGCCCTGCTGGAGTCACCTACTTCTTGACATCCTTATTAATTATCTGTTAATGACCGGTCGGCTCTGAGGAACCTGGATGTGGGTCATTCAAAGAATTCAAAATTGTGGATCTGGAACTCCGGGATTTGGGAGCTTAAGCTCAAAGAATAAAGAATACAAAATATGCACAGCCGATCTCCAGACTCTGGACAACCTTATTGCTCCTTACTATTTTTGAATACTTCTAATACTTGGCTTATGCCTTCTTCGTCTATGTCCTTGATGCTGTCCCATCGGCCGCGGACAACCTCCAACTTCTCTTCAACTTCTCCGGCCCCATTCTAGAATTCATCCACCACCTTCACAACATCATGTGCCCAGATCATCATCTTGGATAATCTTGATAACCTGCCCTAGTCACAATCTCTGACAACTAGATACAGGGACTCCATGCGCTCATCAAATTTGCTAAGAACATAGTCTTCCAAGGTGCATGTCCCAGTGGTGAAGGGGTCGACTTGTGACACCCCTACCACAAATACCTGAAATAGGCCCAAAGGATATTGAGCCGCGGTCACCTTCTCTTTTAAGGCCTTAACTAGTTCCTTGCATACCTCGATTTTGAGGCCAAGTCTAGAGTACTAGGCCTGGAGAGAATCATACAATTCATCTCCCAAAATTACCGCCTCTGCGACATTTTCTTCCCTGGTGTTGAAAACTTCCTCCAACCCGGCCTTCCACTTTTCGTACTTCTCCAAGTCCTACTCCCATACAAGAGCGGAGCCATTTGCCTGGCTGAGGAGGATGTTGATCTGGTAAAGATCCGGGAGGGACACCACTAAGAATTATCTTATGGAAGCTATATGCTTGGTGACCCACCCGTCCATATCCTACGCCTTCTTCTTCATGGCCCAGAGAGACTCCACATCGCTCTGTGCAAGCGAAAATCTGGAGGAAGAGGCTTCTGGATGGATCTTGGCCAGAGGCTGTGTAATTTTTGCCACGAGTGCAAGGAGATTTGCATTGGTTTCTCTTTCCTCCTTCAACTTTTGGCCTTGTTTAATGTATCAGGCCTCTACTGCCTTGGTGTCCTCTCTCAGTAGGTCCAATTCACCCTGCTTATCTCTCCTCCCCAGTGCCACTTCTCTAATATTGTAATCTTCAGGCCTTACAACTACTGCATCTGCATCTGGAGGAGGTGTCATGATTGTTGCAATTGTACTTCCTATTGGACTAGTCTGGAGGGTATGGACTGTCCATGCCTTTTTAGGCTTTTGGATCTCTACATTTTGGGCTATCATCTCGGCCAAGGAGAGTGGAGCACCTATCGCTATCGCCAGGGCCTTTCTCTTTCTTGATTCTACCAGCCATTGGCGTGGCTGGGGTGGCTTAGCTCTTAAGACCTGGGTATCTGGATTCCTTTCAGAATCTGGCGATGTATTCCCAAGATCAACATTATTGTTGGGCCTTTTCTCCTTTTCTTGTTCTTGTTCACCGGAGGCCCCAATATTCTCTGTCGTGTTGGCATCCTCTTTCGTGATGTCCAGAGTTTCTTCTCCTTTGGTATCAACATCACCTATATTTTTAGGGATTTCCCCTTCCTTCTCAGCATCAATTGATCCAACATTTATATCTTCAGGGAATTCCTCGTCATTCTGCTGCCGTTGTTCTTCGGCCTCATCAGTTTCATCTGCCAGAACATCTTCCTCCACTAGAACATCTTGTGGAAGTGGGTGATGTCTCTAGCCAAAATTCAACAATGCAGCTACTTTTACCACCTCATCAAACGTACTCCAGGGCAACTAGTCATCCGAAGTAACCAAAGGCATTTGAAGTGTGATGAATGGGGGTACAATTGATCCCATGGGTCTAGTTTCCCCAATCATTGGTTGCTCATCTATGATTTTCCTAGGTTCATCCATGGTCTCTTGGAACAGTATCTTCTCCTGTTTGGGCCCTTTTTGTGTTTCTTCCCGAGCCTCCTACTCTACAGTAGCTTCTTGTTCTGGGACTTCCTCTTCTTTTGAGGGCATATCCTCTTTCTCTTGGGCGATGATCTCCTCCACCATGTGATCTACATTCTCATGAAGGTTCATGATCTTGTCTACCCCAAAGACATCGTCAAAATCATCGTGTGGGGGAGAGGAATCATAAATATTCTCAAGTTTGGGAGAATCTGAACTGACATCAACCAGAGGTCAGTCTGGCATACCGGTGCTAGCGGCTGCGCTTGGAGTGGTGGTCACCTTTTGCTTCTTCTTCCTTAGTAATATGACTTCGGTATCTAAAATACTTGTGGACTCCACCTCAACGAAAGTCTATCTGCTCATCATTGTGGCCAATGCTAGGGATCCCGCCGGGTGAACAGATGCTACTGGAGTTATGAGGAGGCTAGAGAACATTTGTGCACTTATCCTCTGGCTAGCCATCCTTGCTGACTCCATCTATTTTCGTAGCTGTACCATTATGGGGGTTGGGCCTTGGAGAGGTACCTTAGCTGGGGTATCTTCTTTCTCTTTCCCCTTGCTTGTGCTGGGTCCGACGGTGAAAGTGGAAGTTGAAGTGTACCTTCGAACAATCGATCCCTTCTGGGTGCTCCTGGGACACACCCGGGAAAAATAACTATGACTGGCCTCCAAAATGGGGTGGCATACTCCCTCAATTATTAAATCCTCTAGGGTGGCCCAATCCACTGGAGGGAGATCCAACTTGTCTAATCCTTTCCCTTTGTATGTTGGGTCTTCCAGCGACCCGTCATCTGAAAAACCCTTCAGAAAAGTCCAAAGGTCAAGCACTTTCATAAGTCCCTTGGACATTTGTGAATGTTGACGGGCCCAGAGATCAAAACTGTCCTGACAGTCTGCCCAAAAATCTTCAATGTCTTCCTTATGTGGCAGGGATGCCTGGGGAAGTGCCAATGAAATCTTACCTAGAGGATCATAGTTTTTCCTGGTGTGGTGGAATTCCACCAGTCCTAGGCTCTTCAACTCACTATCTGCCTCCTTTGCTGTGGTGAGGCTGCACATATAATTCCCATAAGATACTGGGAATGGGACGTTAGTGACCTTCTTAAATGTGAAGAAGGTGTGCAGCTCTAGGATCTGCTAGTAGAACTCCAAAAGAATGATTTTATCCCCACAATACCAGGGAAGAAGATAGGGTTTCCCGGAGAAGCCAGTCACCCGAATGTATGTGTGTTGTTGTAACTGAATAAAATAATGGTCGTAAGTACTGACCAGGTTCATCGCCTCCTACGATAACCGGTACCCGGAGTCCCGAGTAAGTGTCAAAATGTTTTGGTAAACGAAGGCATCATTTACCCTACAAAAAATTAGGAAATTGAGTTCCCATTAGATTTGGGGATAATGACCCCATGGTGTTAACTGGGCCAGCCTGTTCCCAAGATCGCTCACTGTTCCTAAACCCAAGAAAGCCGGTCTCTATTGGGCCAATGCCCATATCATGTAAGATGTCATATAGAATTTAGAACTCTGGACGATGCCCTTCAGCTGCGTGTCCACATGATTAGCTATAATAGCCGCCCAATTGAAAGTCTAGTTGTGGGTGGTGATGTAGTAAAGAAAGTAGTACATCCATGCTGAGAAATCTCAGGCATGGGGCTATCCGAAGATCCTATATATAAAAAAATGCCCACCTGAATGGGCTCTTTGAAATCCCTACGAGGAATTTCCAACTTCATCTTTTTATGGTCCCTCTTTGGGGACTTCAGCCACTGAGTGTTGAGATATTGTCAGGAGATGAGAGAAGCTTCCTTGAACTCCTGTAATGACTTGGCCTGATTGAGAATGATGAACCCATTGAATTGTGTAATTCCTAGCCCTGAGGCAAAAGTTGTTGCATCCAGATTAACAATTGTTGTTGGGTATTGTAACAGTCAGGGATCGACGAGCAGAACAGTCTAAGTAGGTGCATTATATAGTGTTTCCAATTGAAGTATCAAATCCAGTGATTTCACCAAGCAAGGAAAGTTTGCAGCCTTAATAATGCCAAAGGCGGCCAAGTGGGTGGCCATTCTATCTCCGCTGACCTTCAACCTGTATATGGCTTGAATTAAGCCCTGCATTTCAGCCCAAAGTCTGGGTTCTTTGTTTGTTATTTCCTGCACTTTGGAGTCCACCTTGGACCCCACAAGAATGCCCTCCTTGGGGTATTTGGAGGTCAGTGGCAGCTTAGCCAGCATCTTTTCAGCCTTGGTTTTTGTGGTCGCCCGAGTGGAGGTAGTAGGCAGCTCCGGGCTATCAGGAGGAGTGATCACCTCAGACATCTCGATCACACAATCTACAGCCTGCAAGATCAGAGAACCGTTAATATATGATATGACAACAATGATTTTTAAAGACTCTGGGGAATTCATCGCTAGTTCACACCTGTCCAAAAATGTTAGCACACACTAAAAATCCCAGAGTATTAAGACATACATGAGTTGGATTCTGATAAACATCTAGGGGATCCGGGGTATAGGACTAAGCGACAAAGATGGAATGAAGACCCAGGGGATCCTCGACACCCGAAGTCCAAAAGAGTTGGTCGTTGCCGATGTGACCAGTAGGAAGTCGTACTTAGCTTACATGGGATGTCACGTGGCCATGTGATAGGTGATGTAATGACATTAATGGAAATAAGTGGCCTGACACAGGGGAAATTAAATGCCAAATGGGATGGGGTTTTAATGCCCACTCATGGGAAATTAATCCTGCCATTAAGGTGATATGATAGAGGAGAGAGAAAGTTTCCATGGCTCAAACTAGCGAGGTGTCAAGTTTGAACCATGGCGACTCCCTCTCGATGAGCTCGACAGGATGGTTCAAAATGTGATAGAGTGCAGCGAGCTCGACAGGAGTCAGAAGGATATACATGAGATATACACACTAAACTACAGAGGTTTGATGCTCTGTGAGGGCCAAAATGTAGCTTGCAAAATAATGACATATATACACAATATTTATAGAATATTTACACGATGTACAACATTTATAAAGGCATAAAAGCTACCCTACGACAATGTACAATATATATATATACTAGATTACAACTGCACAAAGAGCGAACAACCCTCTAGCAGAGCCAACCCACCAATGGAAGGCAAACCAGAAGCAAAACACAAAAGCGGAAACAAAAACAAATGAAAGCAAAAATAGACAAAAAAATGAGCACAATGGAAGAAAAAGACAAAAAACCAAAGAAATAGAGAACCAGAGAAGGAAAAAATGAAAACCAACCTGGAAATTAAAAGAATGTAGGGAAGGCAAGCATGGGGAGCACTCTGTAATTGGGTCACCTTCGAACAATCATGAGCAAGCACCACAAATCAATGTTTAATTATCCACTAAACACAAAGAGAAATTTATGGTTTAATTGCCTTAATCACCTTAAAATCACTTTGAGTGCTCTAAGTGTTTTAATCATGGTAAATGTGAAAATGACAGGTAACTGTATTTATACCCTTGGGGTAAACAATAGGTTGCATTCTTTCCACAAACTTTGGGACAGGCAAACCTCTGGACTTCGGGCCTGGGGATTCCATGAAGTCAAATCTCCTCGTAAAAGAAGATAGGACTACAGAGAATCCCAGAGTCTGGAATCTAGCTCGGAAAGGACAAACAAACTCCGAGACCGGGTCCTGGAGACACAAGAAGACAAAAAATGAACGAAAGACAACCCTCACGAAAGCAAATCCCAGAGGGGAAAACAAAGAAAACAAAAAGACAACGAGGGAAGAGCAAAAGCAAAAAGGGGGACCCAATATTTTGCCTACAAAATGTAGGGACGGGTATGTAGGGCATAACACAAATAGTGGTCTTTTCCTGTGTCTTTTTTCCTCAAATTTACACTTTTCATGTAAAATGGTTTTTATAAATGTTTAAGTCTTCAATCAGTTATCTTTCATGCTTGGTCACATAGTTGCGTTGTCTTGGTTCATTAGCCATTTTGGTCTGCGAGTGAGCGATCAAGTTGGTCACTCTTCAATCGCACAGTCACGACATTATTTTAAGATGCTAGCTTTACCTCGCAAGTGAGTGATGTCATCATTGAAGCATTTTGAAATTCTTTGTCGCATACTCACAATGTATTTTCATTTTTAACCTTTTAGTCTGCGAGTGATCGCTCATTGTAAAGGCTCAGAAACTAGGCATAATCCTTTAACTCAGGGAATGGACATCCAACTAAGCACTTCATCCTCTTTATAAGAAACTCATTTAATATGTCAAACCCAGAGACGTGTTACTTGAAATGGGCCAACAAAATATATGCACCAAGCACTTTCTCAACCAATCATTCTATAGTTGCTGTAGGAAATAAATGCTGGAAAGAAACTATTCTATGACTGCAAAAAATAAATGCTTTCAAAGGGAAACTATACTATTGCTGCATGAAATGAATACTCAAAGGAAAGATAAACTATTGCTATGAAAGTAAATACTTGAAATTAAATGATGGAAGTGAATACTGCTAGCAGGATGGAAGAGTGCATAAAATAACTATAATGCCTTAGTTACTCTACCGCTCAGGCATAGGAAGCGATAGTTGTCCTATGGCTTTGGCTACGGGAGTTGTTCAGCATAGGAATTGAAATGAAAAAAATGCAGGAAAGTGAACTAAACTAAAATGAATCTAACTATGGATTCCTCACCAAGTGGGCCCCCTTGGGTGAGTACCTAGAACACTTAATTACACAAAACTAATCTCAAAACTTCATTTGCTCATTAAAATGAATAACAGAGTATAAAGATTCTCATCAATAGTAAAATAATAGAATTAAACTATATTGCAACTATAATAATACTACTGCCCCTTTTTCTCACATAAGAGTGGGGTTTTATTTATAGGAAAAAACATCTAACTGCTAAGCTCAACATGCCCTAAGAAAAGGTGGAGCTTTTATTACAAACAACTAACAGAAAGGAAAGCTAGAAAGTAGGAAATGGAATCGGTCCAGAAAAGATGAAAGAACTGCTTAGATAGCAGATCTAACTTCCCACTCTCTCCTAGATTTCATCAGGGAAATTATTGCATTTTCCAAGTCTTCACTCAACCGTCTCCACCTGGATTAACTGGAAACCTTCCACCATTGCTACACTGATGTTTCATCCGTGTGCATCTACTACAGGACCGAGTCAAGCATCCAACACATAGACATGCTCACCTGAATAAGATGATGGTTGCTACTTCGATGCGCTGCATTAAAACTGTTAGGATAAAAGCATTCATGGCAAATAATCATTCAAAGTAAATATGCATTATCTATTTCTCAAACAGTCAATTCATTCATAAAACATGATCATAATTCCATAGCAATAAACATAGCATATTCATCCAGATAAAGCATATTATGTAGCATATGTCCATGGCATAGGTTCACTAGTTGACTACCACATATTAACAGGTTTAAAGCATAAAGTCTTGGAGTAATAAAAGAAAACATAGGAAAAGACCTAGCAAAAGTTCTTCTAGGGTATCTAAAGTATGCCATTAAAATGGCCTATCATTTTGTACCCTACAAAGACTAGTGCCGGTCCTTATGCACTGAGATGTTCTGGATCTTGGTAAGAACCTAGAGGTCTCCTTCCCATGTTTCTCCAATCATGGAGGTGCCCACTCTCCAGTAAAATCCATTTGTTCACTCCACTTTCACTCGTCTACTCAGTTCCTGTTGCTCATCTATTTCATCATCCACACAGCTGTATAGTGGCCATAAAAGTAGAGGAGGCTGGAAGGTGAGTGACAACCATCTCTCAGGTTGTGGCTGTCTTCCCAGGCATATATATGAGTTAACATGCTACATTATATCCCGCAAGTTAATCAGACTGTGTGGTTCTGCCTTCTTAAGTGCCATAGTGAGTCTGTCTCATCTTTGCCTTAATCCTTCAGCTGCTATGTCCATGTCTGATAATGACAATCTTTCAAATGTTGAGAAAAATTCCTCACAGCTTTCTAGAATCCATTTCCTGGATGCAGAATCATGAAACCCATAGACAATTTGCATCTAATCACAGTAAAGCCATCGTGGTGACTGAATTTTAGGATGAAGGGGCAATGAAATGGACTATTCTAGGATTCTGTACTTATGCAATTGCCTATCATAATTTAATCATTGTGAATCCAGGAAAGGAGGGAAGACAAATGTATATCACCAATAAAAAGAAGGGGATTCCAATCAGTATTAAAAGGAACAACATAATTGTGCATGTATAACTCACAACAAATTCTGCACATAATCAAGTGATGTGTTGTATGTAGTCACAAATTCTTGTGGGGTTCCTATGCCTGAGCTAAGATCCCAAAGGACTCTCATTAATTTAAACAGTAGAAATTTCTCCTTAAGGCATAAGGTATAAACCCGTGGTGGTGGTCTGCATTCTATTAAATCCAGAATTATATCTGTAATGTTATTTATCTTATTTTATAGGAGTTCAATTTCTTGATGTTTTCTTTCGAGCTCCCTTCTTGATTTTGTCTTTTCCAATTCCCACACTGACTTTTGATATTGCATTGCATTGAAATAGTCAACTGAGAGAGCATGAACAGTTACCTCCTCTAGTTTCCAATGTGGGACCGACCTGGCTACTTATGGGCCTTCCTCTTTCTTTGTACAAACTGGCACATTATCTAGAACAAGGGGCTCTTCTCCGTGATTGCCTTCCTATAGAGAAGAAGATTCTCTTCTGGCTCCTTTACGCTCTACTACTTCTGATAATACACACTCTTCCTCTGTAACCACTTCAGTGGCTACAAGATCCTTTTCCATCATGCCCTAACATTCTGCAATCAGACTACCTATTTGTGGCTATTCTTGTAAGGGCCCCTCAGAGGAGACATGAGAAGAGTCAACCGTAACAGGGGAATCCTTGATGTCTAATTTTGTAGTGTTCAAACGAACACTTCTGAACAATGGAGTATCAGTAGAGGCTGCAGGTTTATTCTATGAAAGTTTTCTTTTCTTGGTAGGTGTGGTTGTAGGAGAAACAATAGAAATAGGAACATCTCAACTCATATATTCTGCCATCTTGGCCTTACCCTTCTCCTTTTTATCTTTTTGCTGAGAAACTGTGGGAGCCTCAGTTTCTCCGCTCCCTAAGGTAGGGTTTGGATGGTCGGATGGCACATTCTCCACATTATCTCTTGAAGGAGAAGGATTCCTCAAAGGCTTGTCTTGCTCAACAAATTCTTCTTCCTCATCAGGATTATTTCCTTGTTCTTCTTGAATTTTGGGCTGTGGCCCTTCTCCATGAAATTGAACATAAGGCACTACAATAAATCTATCCTAGGACATGGGAGAGACATCCTTCAATGAACTTTCCACTAATATTTTGATTAAACCATGGTGTGTCACTGCGTGTTGTTGCCCCTTCCGTACATCTTCAACACTTAAATTCAAAAGGGCGTAAAGAAAATTGGGAAAATTTACTAAACGGTCATGCCGTAAATGGCTCAATAACTTAAAGTGTACTACATGCAAGAAGGAAAAATGACCCTCACAGGTAATGTACCTGATAACATGAACTGCCAACTGAAGATATTCTCCTGGAAGAGATGTCCGCTTAACACCCTGTCTGTAGTAATCTATTGGGGCATCTACTGGCAAAGAAAATTTTGCTCTGGTTTCATATGCATCGTGCCCATGCGAAAATGCTTCTCCTATAGAAGGAAATCTAGAGACTTTGGCAATTCATGCTTCAAAAGCTTCAATTCATAACCCTTTAACTTATGCAACTCCATTGTTGTACACTCTCAAGAATTCCAGTGTCGTGGCTTCATCATACCCATTTAACCTAACAAAATAGGTGAGCCACCCTACTCTGTTAAAAAACTGAACACTGTCCTGGTCCTGTAACAAAGCAAAGTGGTTTGCTGGTTCATGCCGTATAGGAGAACCACCCATTCTGTTGTTTGAAATTTCCAACAATGTATGAAAAACTCAAAAAAATCTCTCTCACTCCACTGCTACTATCTATTCTTTGTGCTGAAAATGCCACTGCTTTGCCCATAATTGGAATAAAACTTTCTAGGTTTCCAGGTAATACAGACAAGACACAAAAGTTTTTTTTTGAAATAGTACTATGAATCTAAGCTAAAATTTTGAGCTAAAAAGATAGGGCTGGTTTCAAAAGGTTACACGTAGGGGTTGTCAAATCATTATTTTTTATATGACGGTTCAATACAATTCTGGTGGAAAAGATAGTAATGAGAAAGGATGACAATTATGACAGCAGATTTGGAACTGACAAAATATTTGAGCTGATGGGATATTTCATTTATTACACAAAACCTATTTACTGCCCCCTACGAAAAATATGACAAGTGTCCACACTTGCATGGAAAAGTATGGCAAAATCATGGATGAATCGCTATATTAATTACAATGTGTCATAATCATATTAAATGAAGCAAAAAAAATTTTTTGAGACAATAAAGTAATGCGTACCTTAGAATATTATACCTTTAAATGCCCAAATTCGAAAAGATTCGATGATGTAAGTAGAGCAAAAATTTGAGATGGCGCAATAATGAGGTGACGTGAATGCATTGATGGCAGAAAAAGGTGATGAAAAAGTGGATGGGATGACATTTTTATTATGGACAAGTGATTTTCATGGGAAATGAAATTTTTTTTATGACGGCATGCGGAAAATTTTCAAAGAGACGACCAGAGCAAATAATTACTGTAGTTGGCTGCAAGAATGCCCTCAATAGGAAGAGGTCCTTCGGCTGCGAGAAATTCTTTAGCTGGAGGAGGTTTTTTCGCTGCAGGAGGTCCTTCAGCTGTAGGAAAGTCTTTATTAGGAGGAGGAGGTTTGTCAGCTATAGGAGGTTCAGTTGTGGTTGCAGGAGGTTCAACTATGGCAGGAGAAAGCTCAAACTGCCACAGGAAATCGGCCTTTATTTGTGGTTTATGGTACAGGCAAAGCCAATGAACATTCACCAGTAACTTGAAACATATAGGGTCAATGGTGGATAGCTAAACTGCTCCATTAGCATAAATATGAATAATCTCATAAGGTCCAATCCAACGTGTTGTAAGCTTACCTTGGGTTTCTTGGAATCTAGAGTCATACAAAAGGGCCCAGTCGCCAGGAGAAAACTGTTTGGAAAGGATATGAGAATCATGCCACTTTTTTCGCTATGTCTGAACCAATTCTGTGTGTTGGAGGGTGGCTTTCCTTATCTCATCCAGCTGATTAAGCTTCAGGATCCTATCACATTGTGCCTCAGTAAGATCAATGTTTAGCTATAATACTGTGCATAAAGTCTTATGTTCGAACTCAATCAGCATCACAGCTATTTTTCCATATACCAACTCAAAAGGGGTAAACCCTATTGTGGTTTTCCATGTAGTTCAGTAGGCCCATACTACTTCTTGGAGGTGACTGCTCCAATCTTTCTTGTGCAATAGAACTGTCTTCGTGAGGATAGCTTCTATCTCCCTATTGGTGATTTCTGCTTGACCATTCGTTTGTGGGTGATGGGGGCTTGATTTCTGGTGGCAAGTATTATACTCATTCATTAGAGCAGTAATCAACGTAGAGGTAAATTGAGCTCCTTGATCAGTGAATAACTCTTGGGGTACACCATAGCGCGTGAATATCTCCTCATACAGAAACTGTGCAACTCTGTTATCCCAGGCATGCTTCATGGTCCTAACCTCCACCCACTTGGTTACATAATTAGTACATACAAGTATGTACAAATTATCATCAGATGCAGGACTAATGGGACTCACAAAATTGATTCCCCATTTATCAAATGGAGTCACTACAACCTGAGGAAAGAGTGGCATTTCATCAGATTTAGTAGGCCGCCCCATCCTCTAACATCGATCACACTTCCTGGTGTAATTGGCTGAATCCTTGTAAAGGGATGGCCAGTAGTAACCAGTGTTAAGTACCTTCATGGTTATCCTTTTGGTAGTACAATGTCCTCCACAGGGCTCATCATGACAAGCCCTAAGGATGTCATAAGTTTCATCCTCTCAAATACATATTCTCAATACTTGGTAAGGGCCAGTATAAAATAAACAATCAACAATCCATGAACAGTTGAAAGTTTTCTCTATTAGTAACCACTTTTCCTTTGGATAGAAGTGTGGAGGTACCTTTTGGGAAACCAGATAGTTAGCAATATCAGTGTGCCAGGGTGCTTTTGCTACAATTGAGAATAGGTGGTCATCAGGGAAACTGTCGTCAATTTTCATAGGTTCATCAGCATTCCACAGGCGTGAGAGAAAATCGGCTAGCATGTTTGATCTGCCTGGCTTATCTATGATGGTAATATCAAACTCCTATAGCAGCAACAACCATCTAGCTAACCTCCCTATTATGGTAGGTTTGTTAGCTAAGTACTTAATAGTTGCGTGGTCCGTATGCAAAAATATTTGATAACCAGTGACATAGTGGTGGAATTTGTTCAAAGCATAAATATCAGTCAATAGCTCCTTTTCGATAACTGTGTAATTCAACTCAGCTCCTTGTAGATTTTTGCTAATAAAATAAATAACATGTTCTAGAGTACCTTCCTTTTGTCCAAGAATTGCTCCAACAACATGATCAGAGGCATCTATATGTATGTGGAATGAGAGTGTCTAATTAGGACCTCACAAAATAGGTGGCTGAGTCAGTACAGACTTCAGCTGCAGGAAAGCTTCATTATAGTATGATGTCCAAATAAAGTCAGCATCTTTAGTGAGTAGTGAATACATAGGGCTAGCCATCTTGCTAAATTCCTTTATGAATATTTTGTAATACCCAGCATGACCAAGAAAGCTTCTGACATCTTTTTGTTTGGCTGGGGTAGGCAGATTCACAATGACTTCAATTTTGGCTAGGTATACCTGAATGCCAAGAGAAGATATGTAGTGACCAAACATTACTCTTCCCTACGTCATCATAAAACACTTCTCCATAAAACACTTCTTTCTATTCAAAGATAGGTTGTGTTCTTTACACCTAGTGAGGATTTTTTCCAGATTTGCCAACGCTTCCTCATAAGTTTCCCCATAAGTTGTAAATTCATCCATGTAGATCTCCATACAATCATGGAAAATGTCAACAAAAATACTGATAAATGGACGCTAAAAAGTAGCAGGAGCATTGTAAAGGTCAAACGGTAAAACTGAATAAGCAAAAGTCCCCCATGGGCAGGTGAATGTGCTCTTTTCCTGATCCTCAAGAAGAATCCGGATTTGATTGTATCGACTGTACCCATCCAAGAAAGAAAAGTATTTCTTTCCTACTAGAGATTCCAGAACCTGGTCAATGAACAAAAGAGGGAAATGGTCTTTTTTAGTGGCATTGTTAAGCTCTCTTTAATCTACACACACTCTCCACTTGCCACCTTTCTTAGGAACTATGACTAGTGGGGAAAACCACTAGCTGTCTGACATAGGGTATATGAAGCCGACTTTAAGGAGTTTTTGGAGTTTGGCTTTGACTATCTCACGGAGGGCAGGGTTGACACGTCTTTGAAATTGCCTTACTGGGGGTTTATCCTCCTTTAGGAAAATCCTATGAGTGCATGACTTTGGGTCCAGACCTTTCGTATCAGTGTAATCCCAAGCAAAAGTAGTAGCATGGTTCTTCAGTAACTTGGTCAACGATGTTTTCTACTGAGGAGTAAGTTTGCTATTAATGTTCAAGCAGCGTTCAGGGGAAAGTTCTAGTTGCTTAGTGAGCTCGACCATAGATGCATCGGTCAATGAGGGCAATTGGATCTCATAGGGAAGCATTTGGCGATATAGCTGGTTAGATACGTGGGAAGATATTTGGTAATCAGAGTACAACGGTTGTAGGGAGTAGTTTTGGAAGGAACTATCCAAAGGGTCTAAGTTCGATCCATATTGGTTAGCATGATGTTGGTGATTACTTTATCTTCCTCCTGAAGTTGTAGGAAGGGATCCCTTGTTAACATCATTAATTGGGAGACTAAATTAATAAATTCAGCTTCCTCTCCTACATTTGGCCATATGGGAGAGGCTAATTCCATCTGAGGTTTAGCAGGAGGATACAAGGCCAAAGTTTTGGCCAAAGGATGCAACTGATATAGGCATCAGTTGTAGCTAGCCAAGGATGTCCCAGAATAATTGGATAGCCTCCCAGGGTAGCTTTTGGCAAGAGGATCATGAAATCTGAAGGGTAGGACCAAGACTCAAGGTCAACCAAAATGTCCTCCACCACTCCATCAGGCTTTACATTCAAACTATCTGGGAGCTACAAGACAGTAGATGTATTGAGGAGATTGGTGATACCAAGGCATTGCATAATGTCCTTGGTCATGACATTAATAGCAGCTCCAAGATCACTTAAATTTTTTTTTATAGTAGTCCCATTAATAATGACCTCGACAACAGGGCTGCCAGGGTCAGAATATTTTGGGATGGTAAGCTTCCCTAACATGATGTTTTCCAGTTTGCCCAGGACATGGACAGTCTGGGGATCCTTCTTCTTGCGGCCAAGATTTTTAAAGAAAGCTTCCTTGATGACTTTTCCATATGTGGGAACATCTTTGATTGCCTGGAAAAGGGGAATTTGGACGCTGACATTCTTTAGTTGGTCAAGGATATTGAAAGTTGCTTCATCAATGGTTTTCAGATTACTATGCTACAATCTTTGTGGGAAAGGAGGAATGGTAGGCTGATTGGATTTAGCTGGTGGTGCAGGGGCTACTAGAGTAGATGGATTGTCAGGTTGATTGGGCTCTTCAGAAGGCATTTTGGTAATTACAGGAGGCTCAGGTGCAGGAAGAGTGGTACCGGACCGTAGGTGAATATCATCGAGGTTGATTGCATATGCAGGGTATTACATGGGATACTGCGACTAGTCTGTAGCATACACATTCTGATGAGGTGGAGGAGTTTGATTGTTGGGGTTTGGCTATGGCTATGTAGGTAACTAAGTAGGCTTAGGAGGTGGGTTAGTGTCTGCAAGAGGTGGCAAAAGAGCTTGTTGTTGTGGAGGCCGCATAGGTGGTGGCAAAAATCCCTGTGGTTGATTTGGCCATTGTCAACCGCCTCGCCACTGCGGGTTTTGCTGCCAATTACCCTATGGTGGTTTACACACCCCTTGAGGTTATTGCCAACCTCCTTGAGGGTTTGGCCACTATGGATTGGGGTAATTATGCCACTGAATCTGGGAATTATTTCAGGGAGGATTTTGGCAATTAATGGGGGGTTGCCATTGGTTATTATAAAAATGAACACTAAATGAAAGAGGGTCCTAAGGCATACCTTGTCTTTGTACCCATGGCCATTGCTGAGTGATGAAGAACAACTGCTCATCCTCTGGTTCAACTGGTTTGTAATCAGTCGACATTTGTGTAGTCTCCATGTTAGCAACCAGTTTGCCTATGTAGTCTCTCTTTTTCTATCTACAATGTGGATAGAATTCTGCTAGCATGGCCTCTGCTTCCTCATGTTTCTTTTTATCCTGCATGGTGTCCAGCTGGGTGGCCATGTTGTTAATGATATCTTGCTTAAAATCGGTCAACAGATTGGTTATCTCTGTCTGTGAAGCACCAACACCATTGGACTTCCCTAGGGTGGACCTATATCCCCTTCCTTTCTTAACAAAAACTCTTGAGTACTTAAGGCAGATCTTCTAGATATCATCGCATGATGCATGGGTGATATCTCCTCCAGCTACTAGGTCTAGTGCCTCTGTGCATCCGTCATGAATGCCTCGCAAAAATAACAACTTTTGAGATTCTTCATTAAGCTCATGCTAAGTATTCTTCTGCAAACTGAACATGAACCTTGAGACATAATCCTCAAGACTCTCATCCTCCTTCTGTGACATCTTAAAGATTTCATCCCCTCGCATATCATTTCCTTGACAGTACTCCTTGTATTTTAGCAAGAAAGCATCCTTCATTTCATCCCAATTATGGACAACATCCTGTCCTAAGCCCATAAACCATCATAATGCAGACTCTTTAAGTGTTGCAGGAAAGAGCTTAAGCCTATGGGTATCAGTGGTGTAGTCATGGCTCCTATAAAGGATATCAAACTCAAAGAGAAAGGTATCCGGGTCCTCTGTGACAAGGCCATAAAATTTTGGAAGAGCAGAAGAGGGAATATTTTTGAGGTTGTTATTATCTCATTAATCAGAGATGGGAAAAGGAAATGTAGTAGGATTAGCCATCCTTTGTGGTCCCTGAGGTGGATTTTGAGGTTGGTACATGACTAACTGCCAAGGATTTTCTTCTTGAGGATTTTGGAGTTCTAGGTTGGCAAAGGCTTCAACAAATAGATTGGCTTCTGGTTTTTCCTGGAAGAACCCACAAAAATCACCCTCAGAAGATGAGGATGATGAAGGGGCTTCAAGAATCTCAACAATAGCGTCAATGAACTAGCTTTCTTCTTCAAATAGGTTACTGGATAGATTTGGCAAGTACCTCCCTCAGACGTCTCTTCGTCTATTATGCATGCAAATAGTATGGAATGATGTGAATAGAGGTTTTCTTTGTCAATGTAAGGATTAATCTAATTAAAGCAGGGAATGAAAGCATGAAAATAAATCCTAGGAATGGTTGAATAAGAACCAGGCTCGACACCATCCCTGATAGTGGCACCAAAAATGATTGCTCGTTATAAAGGCTCAGAAACTAGGCATAATCCTTTAACTCAGGGATTGGACATCCAACTAAGCACTTCATCCTCTTTATAATAAACTCATTTAATATGTCAAACCCAGGGATGTGTTACTTGAAATGGGCCAGCAAAATATATGCACCAAGCACTTTCTTAACCAATCATTCTATAATTGCTACAGGAAATAAATACTAGAAAGAAACTATTCTATGGCTATAGGAAATAAATGCTTTCGGAGGGAAACTATACTATTGCTGCATGAAATGAATACTCAAAGGAAAGCTAAACTATTGATGTGAAAGTAAATACTTGAAATTAAATGATGGAAGTGAATGTTGCTACCAAGATGGAAGAGTGCACAAAATAACTATAATGCCTTAGTTACTCTGCCACTTGGCCACAGGAAGTGGTAGTTGTCTTGTGGCTTTGGCTACAGGAGTTGTTCAACATAGGAATTGAAGTGATGAAAATGCAGGAAAGTGAACTAAACTAAAATGAATCTAACTATGGATTCCTCACCAAGTGGGCCCCCTTGGGTGAGTACCCCGAACACTCAATTACACAAAACTAATCTCAAAACTTCATTTGCTCATTAAAATGAACAATAAAGTACAAAGATTCTCATCAACAGTAAAATAATAGAATTGAACTATATTGTAACTTGAATAATACTTCTGCCCTTTTTTCTCACATAGGAGCGGGGTTTTATTTATAGGAAGAACATCTAACTGCTAAGCTCAACATGCCCTAAGAAAAGGTGGAGCTTTTATTACAAACAACTAACAGAAAGGAAAGCTAGAAAGCAAGAAATGAAATCGGTCCAGAAAAGAGGAAAGAACTGCTTAGATAGCATATCTAACTTCCCACTCTCTCCTAGATTTCATCAGGGAAATTATTGCATTTTCCAAGTCTTTGCTCAACCATCTCCACCTGGATTAACTAGAAACCTTCCACCATTGCTACATAGATGTTTCATCTGTGTGTGTCTGCTGGAGGACCAAGTCAAGCGTCCATCACATAGACGTTCTCACCTGAACAAGATGACAGTTGCTACTTTGATGCACTGCATTAAAATTGTTAGGATAAAAAAATTCATGGCAAATAATCATTCAAAGTACATATTATGTGTGTGTAAATGGGTACCTGTTGAAAATAACACAAACACTTAATAGGTCATTGCATTAGCTCAAATGGTTAGTTAAAATGTTAAAAACCACTAATATCGGCCTATTGCCTACTAACTAGGAGGAGTGTAATTAGTAACATATCAGCCCTCAGAATATGCTACAAATTAGTGACGAATACAACCTAGCATGAAGGATTTTTATTTAAAAACAAGCTAAAAGAAATGAAAAACAAGTATTCTAGCTCTAAAACATGAAATGAAAACAAAGAACTAGCATGAGATAATAGATGAAATGTAAGTCTAGAGTGAATCTAACAGCATAACAATGTATTTTTGATCTAAGGTGAAGGCTTATTTGCTCTCAAAATAGGCTTCTATTTATAGAAGAATGGGAGAGAGAGAGGGGGGACAAGGTTCCTTTATGAATTTGGAGACTCATAAATGAATATGTAAGAGCCTTTAATGCCCAAGGCATTAATAAGACATGGGAGAGACATGGGCTTAAGATCTTCATATTAATGAAGGCATTAATAAAGGCCTTAAAAAGGGAAGGGAGGATGTAAGAGAATATGGACTTTAAGAAAGTCCAGCTTGAGAAAGTGGACTTTCTCAAGTGGGTGGAGTTGCTAAGTATTCCTTAATGGAATGTGACAACATTAG
>MU226453.1:2772191-2797070 GCA_018584345.1 Thuja plicata
TGGTGCTTCTATTCTAGTTTATTCAGAAATTATGTATTACGGCTGTATCACTCAAAACTTATGAGAAGAAATATTTCTTTGAATGTTTCCTGATTGATTTTTGTGATAGATGTTTTTGATACCTCCACGTTTCTATTAAAAACAACATAACATTATGCCATGCCCAAATAGAATTTAAAAAAAATAAAAAAATAAAAAATAAAAAAATAAATAATTTTTTTTTAAAAAAAAATTAACATTGGTCGAAATTTCGACCAATGCCACGGTTAATTAACATTGGTCGAAATTTTGACCAATTCCACGGTTAATTGGTCAAAATTTGCGACCACTCGTTGGTGGAAGTATTGGTCAAAATTTTGACCAATGCACTAAAAAATGACAGCTTGGGCTATAGTCAAAATTCTGACCTTTTTTTTGGTCGAAATTTTGACCACTTATAAATACGTCAAAAATTTGACAAAAAAAGACCGACGAAAGTTTTGGTCGTAAATTGGTCGAAATTACTGTCGAAATTTCGACCAATTGTCGTCAAAAATTGAGGTCAAATTTACTAGTGTTATTCTTCACCTGATACTTCCACTAAGGAGATCGATGCTATTCCTATTGGGCTATATCATCTCACAAATAACTTGCAGCCTCTTCAAAATTGCTCTGCCAATGCATTCCTACATGAGATCTATAAAAATGATATAAAGGCGCATGCTTCCCCTAGGGTTAGACCTAGGGCACAACCATGGGAAAAGCGCAACAATGTACATGATGTGGATAACAAATGGATCCCTGCTTATCTACAAAATGCAAGAAGGGAACGCCAACATGGTCTAAAGCTCACCTCCCGATCAAGAAATCCTCAAATGCCCTCCTTTGCCTACCCCTCAACAATAGGTTTAGACAGATCCAACCTAAGATTGATGGTGGAGACCCTCAGTTCCCACTCTACTCTCCTCCTCACAGGTGCAACCTAAAGGAAGTTAAGAAGACTATGGAGCCAGAACGGAAAGTGGAATCCCTTAGTCATGATGTGCAAGAGAAACCCCAAGCTGGGACTTACACTCATCCCCATAAGTGCAAGAATGAAATTTCTAACATCCACCAAGTGTCGTTGTTGAATTCCCTGTAGCACAGGCATTCAAAATAAAAAAATTTGAAGCAGGGGTACCGACAAAGAGGAAATCACAACAATGGAAAAATTTCTCATGATAGTAAACCAAAGTCAAAGCTCAACATTAACACCAAATAAATTACCGACATGAGTAAATACTGCAAAAAACATGGTATCTTTGCTAGATGGTTAGGATCTGGATACCCCAATTCAGCAGTGGGAAAATGGTTTGAAAATCAATTCCCAAATAAGGTAAGTATTTCTCTTCTAAACAATGACTTTTTATTCATTGATTGCAAAGATATCAGGCTAAAGCAAACTTTACTGGAAGGAACTTGTTCGAATTTTCAAAAATCTAGTTTTTTATTTATGGATTGGTGTCCCAATTTTGATCCTAAAACTGTTAGCAATCTAGAAGTTATTAAATGGGTTGAATTTCCAAATCTGCCTGTAGAATACATACACAGTCTTATAATTCAAGATATTGCTAACAATTTAGGAAGTTTTATAGATTTAGATAAAGATTTTATCAGTAGCTCCAATATAAAAGTAGTAATTAAAATTGATAATTTGATCCAACAATTAGACCCTATTGAAATCATATCACCTTTTGGTAGTTTTTGTCTAAACCCCGAATTCTGTAATCCTCCAGACGAATCTAAAGTAATAATAGAGTTAGAATTTGAAAAGAACGATGCAATGGAAACCTTAGAATTTCAAAACATGTCTATGAATAATGATATGGAAAAATTAAACAATGTGAAAAACACATTAGATCAGAACATTAAAGTACAGTTTCTCAACCATAATGGTGGCTTCATAATTGAGAAAATGACTCAATCTAATGAGACAAAGATGTCTAGTCTGAAGCAACCAAAAAATAATATCCAATCAAATAAAATGGAAGATTGCCTAAATCACTTCACTGGCCTAAACACAACATATGAAAACAAGGGAGATACTCAAAATTCAGAATTGGCAAAAATCTCTGAACCACCATTAGAACAACAACCAAGATCTGAATAGAATAACAGTGAACCTAGTCAGGAGGAAAGAGTACAAAACATTGAACAGAAAATGAGGGTGGTTGGAGGAATAATGGAATATCTTTGGGAAGTTCAAAATGAAATCATAGATGAATTATCTCTATGGCACAATATAGAGGATCACATAATGAATGAGTCGGGCAAAAAAGTAACCGAGACAGTAATGGCAACAAGTAATCATTCGATTCCTATTGAACTAGAAACAATTTTTACAGCAATAAATATCCTAATTGATCATGATATGATTATGGAAGAATATGGAAAAGATATTTTAGATAAGGAAGATGGGCTAAACTATCAAGATAGTAAAATTAACAACAAAAATAATGAAAATGATCCAATAGAGAAGATTTTCAATGAAATAAGGATTGAATGTTCCCAAGATGAGAATATGGAAGAAGTTAACGAAATTTCAGATTGTCTTAAGGGTATTACAAATTTAGAAAGATAGCTAGGAATTTCCACTACCATTGAAGGATTAACAAGACCAATTATTTCAAAACAAAAAAAGGAAAGAGGAAGAAAATCAATCAATGAGTTAAGAAATCAGGATGGGAAAGCTGATAACCAAACTAAGATCACAGATAAGTTATATGCAGGGAAGGGGAAGTTCCTTCCCATAGTGCAATGAAAATCATATCATGGAATGTTAGGGGCCTTAATGCCCCTAACAAACAAAGAATATTAAAAAGAAACTTAATTTTTTTTGAATCTGAAATAATATTGATACAAGAAACTAAATTAAACATAGAAGAATGTAAAAAATTCAGTCAAAAAATAGGGATATGGAAAACAGAGATGATACATTCAGATGGGGCATCTGGAGGTCTTGTGATGATATGGGATCCTAGGAAAGTAGTTTTTGAGAAACTAGACAATAATAGAAATTGGTTATTCGGGACAGTTAAAAGTATAAAAGCTCCCTTAAATTCAATATATTTAATATCTACGGTCCAACCTATAACAATGATAAAAGAGCATTATGGCATGCCCTAGAAAATCAATTAAACATCCATCAAAATGAATACAACATATTAGGTGGAGATTTTAATGCCATTCTAGACTGTAGAGAAAAATATGGGGGATCCCAGGTTATATCTCAATCCCAAAAAGACTTCAGTCAATGGTTCATTAATAACAATCTTAATGATATTGCAACAGTCAACATTCTTTATACCTAGAACAACCATAGACCAGGCTTTAGTCAGATTGCAGAAAGACTTGACAGATTTATGTTCAAAGGGGATATAGGAACTTTCAATCATATTTTAATAGTAGAGATTTTAACCAATGCTGGTTCGGATCACTTCCCAGTTAAACTAGAAATTGTAGAGGATGTCAAACCATCTAGAAGCCCCTTCAAATTTGAGAACATGTGGTTTCTAGATAATGAGTTCATGCAATTTTTAGAAAAATGGTGGAAACAAATCAAAGTCTCAGGCTCCAAAATGTTCTGCTTTGTATCCAAGTTAAAATACATCAAACATAAAACTCTAGATTGGAACAATGACAAGTTTAATAATATTTTTGAAAATAAAATCAAAATAGAAAGTGAAATTGATGCTTTAAATAAAGAAGTAATTCAGAAAGGGATGAACGACACCAGTTATAAGAAAGAAAAAGAATTAATGACAAAATATGAAGATATACTACGCAAGGAGGAAATATACTGGAAACAAAAATCAAGAGAAACATGGTTGAATGAAGGAGACAACAATACAAAAAAAATTCACAATAGTGTCAAAAGCAGGAAAAATATAAATCGGATCACTAAGATTAAAGATATAAATGGGGACACAATAGATAACCCAAAACAAATTTCAACTGAATTTGTTCGATACTTCAAAGACATATTAAACAACTATGAATATGCAGAGTTAAACCCCCAAAAAGAACTTTTAGCATCCATCCCAAAATTGTTAACAGAACAAGATAATAAATGGCTAAATAGTAAATTTTCCATGGAAGAAGTAAAAAATGCATTATTTCAACTTCATCCAGATAAATTTCCCGGACCAGATGGATTTCAAGCTGGTTTCTTTCAAAAATATTGGCATTTTTTAGGAAAAGAAATCTAGGAAGCTGTAGAGGCTACTAGAAATTCAGGTAATTTACTAGCAGAAATAAATAAAACCTTCCTTACTCTTATTCCAAAAAAAGATGACACTGAAGCACTAGGAGACTTCTGACCAATAGCCCTTTGTAACACAATCTATAAAATCCTTTCTAAATCCCTAGCCAATAGATTAAAGACCCTCCTTCCCAACATCATTTCAGAAGAACAAATGGGTTTTGTTCCAAAAAGATCGATCCTGGATGGAATCATTATAGCTCAAGAAATTTTCCATTCAACCCAATGTAACAAAGAGCCATGTATGTTAATTAAACTTGACATACAAAAAGCATATGATAAAGTTGACTGGAGATTTTTATGTAAGTGTATGGAATCTTTTGGCTTCTGTAAACAATGGATCAACCTAATTTTCAAATGTATATCCATGCCTAAAATATCCCTCCTTATTAATGGGACTCCGGAAGGCTTTTTTGACATATCTAGAGGGATTAGACAAGGAGATCCATTATCCCCTTTCCTTTTTGTCATAAAGGCCGATGTGTTAGGAAGATCTATAACAAAGGCTCATCAGGAAGGAAGGATCTTAGGAATCAAAGTCACTGAAAATGTGCCCAATATTTCACATCAACAATTTGTGGATGACACTATTCTTCCAGGTGTAAGTACTAAGAAGGAAGCTAAAGCCTTCAAAGACATACTTAGAATATTATGAAGGCATCTGGACAGAGAGTCAACTCCAACAAATCTAAAGTTTTCTTTCTCAACACCCCTTTGGTTAGAGCTAGACAAATTTGCAATATCTTAGGATACAACTTAGGAAATTTCCCCTGCAAATATTTAGGAATTCTCGTAGACAAAGGGACACATAGTTCTAAATTATGGGAAACAATCGTTAAAAAAATTTAGAACAAAAAAGACAACTAGAAAGGAAGGTGGTCAACTAAGGCCGGGAGAACCACCATGATTAAATTATCCCTTTCAACAATCCCTACATATCAGATGTCTGTCCTTCCCTTACCTTGTAATATTAAATCTAACCTAGATAAGCATTTTAGAAACTTCTATTGGTAAGGAACCTCGAAGGAGAAAAAGATAGCTTTAATCAAATGGGCTAATATATGTAAACCTACATCCCTGGGAGGCCTTGGTATTAAAAACCTACAATGGAAAAATAAGGCTCTTGGTGCCAAATTAATATGGTGATTAATGCATGAATCAGACAACAAGTGGGCCTCCATTCTTTTAAACAAATATATTTCAAGAGCAGACCCTATCAATATCTTAAGATCTAGAAATCATGTCAAAGGATCACGTATATGGAATTTTATCATAGATAATAAGGAAATCATCAATAAGGGTTTGACATGGAATATTGGCAAGGGAGAAGATGCCCTTTCTTGGGAAGATTCATGGGGTGGATTCTGCCCAATCGGGAAGATGGGGCTATCCTCGGTTACCAAAGATAACTTATGCTCTCTCTGGGGTAATAAGGTCAAATACTATATCTCTGAGGATGGTATAACATGGAAAAGATTAAATAATACCCCATTAGACCATCAAGAAAAACAAAAATTAAGCGCCATTCTCAATGAGAGATCTATCACTCTCAAAAATAGAAAAGACAAACTAGTAAGGACTGGATCTAATAATGGAATATATAATGTTAAAAATGGATATCAGACTATAGTAAAAGAACAAAACTTAGATTCTTTGGATATCCCTCTAAACCTATGCTGGAACAAAGTATGTCTTCCAAAAGCTGGTATGTTCTTATGGGTAACACTACAAAAGAGAAGACTGACAGTGGATAGATTTAGGAAATTAGGCTTTGAAGGCACATCTAGGTGTCCCCTTTGTGAACATCAAGAGGAATCTATGGACCACCTACTATTAAATTGTCCATATGCACAGGAATGCTAGAATTGGCTAAGAGACTATTTAGGATGGAGTATCGCTATGTTAGAGGATATGGTTGACTTTCTAAAAGCATGGCCCTCATTATACAAAGACAGTCTATATAAAGATATATGGACTGTTTCCCCTTCAATTATTGTATGGGAACTGTGGAAGGAACATAATAGAAGAGTCTTTAATAACCAAAAGATGGATACTAGATCCCTAACAAACAAAATGGAAATCAGTATGGCAGAACTTATCAATAACAGACTTCACAATCTTATTTGTAAAGAGAATTCCTTTTCAAGTTGGGATAATAAAATTAGAATGAAGTGGAAAAATCTGGCTATACCTCCCCTATATGGCAAAGGGAACCCTCCAGCAAAAAAGATAGAGAAGAATGTAAATGGCAACCACCCAAAGCTGGATGGTACAAATTAAACTTTGATGGCACATCTAGAGGAAACCCTGGAATCACCAGAATTGGCTGTATTATATGTGATTATAATGGTGCCATCTTAGCTAAGCTTGCTAAACCTATTCCACCAGTAACCAACAATATGGTAGAATGTATGGCTGTGCTAGAAGGAATCAAATTGGGTAAGCAATTAGGAATAGAAAAAAATGAGATAGAAGGTGATTCCCAAATCATAATCAATGCCATCCGAACAAAGAATACCCCTAACTAGAAGCTCAATGATAAATTAGAAGAAATATTATAAATTCTGAAAGAAATCCCTCAACACAAATATAATCATACTTATAGAGAAGGGAATAAAGAATCTGATTCCCTAGCCAATAAGGGCGCTGATGGGGCCAATATCATTGAAATATATTAATAAGATTATTTAGTATCTGAAACTTTTGTTAAAACATATAAACAGACAATTAAAGTTATTAATAAGCTTGCTATAGTATATAGGAGCCTAGATAATTTCGATGATTTAAGGATCAACTTAGTAAGGCTTTGATCTATAGATTACTAAGGATTTCAAAAACCTACTATGGTTTAAAGTTCAAAACTGATAAATTTGCAAGAACAGAGGATCTAGCAATTTTTGTTTATAAATGATATACTAAGGGGAGCTGGCGATCTATAGGGGAGGGTTGAGACATTGTCAAAGAATTCAGGAAGTTCAAGTATGGATCTTTCGCTCGTGGGGATATTTGTTATTTGAATATATATTTTATAGCTATTTATGTTTGGATATGTAACTCATATTTATATACATTCTTTTTCATTATTCTTTATCTTCTGAAAATTTAGGATTCATCTCCTTGCCTTATTGTTAAAATATACTTGAGATGTAGAGATTAGTATAAATCTTTAAGATGCTATAACCCTTGGAAGAAGAGGCATCTTTGATATATATTTTTGTGTAGATAATAACATGCTCTTGTAAGCTAACCTTTCCTTGGACAAGTTATTTAGTTATTTGTTTTGATGGATAGGGGTGTATGTAGAAAGCAAACAATCTATATCAAGTAAGAGTCAGAAGAGGCAATGATAAGATGGTTAATTTATCTTATAAAAATTATTGATTGAGAAAAGGACTTTCATTATGGAATAGATTAGATAAATTGGAGATCTTTATAGTTCATTTTCATAGGTAAATTATTGGATACACTAACGAGGATCTTAGCCAAGATTTTGAGATGTCACAGGTAACGTCAACGTATTTGAGCAACGAAATGCCACAGGTTCTCACTCATCCATACTAGCAGAGAAAAGCGAAAGCTCATGAGAACTCTAGATCGATAAATATTTCAGAAGGTGTCTCTGTGTATTTTTGTAAATCTGATTAAGAGAAATCCATTATACTCATGAATGTACCTTATATAAGCCCCCAAAAAATTAAAATAAAGGGGGGATGATTTGAATTTGTATAAGAGGGTATGCCCTCTCAAAACACAAATAATTGTTTGCAAATTGTATTTGCTTTTTTATGGACTATGTCCCAGGCTAGACTGGAGGTTTTATTTCCTCTATTCTTTCCTACCAGTGCTCGCACCAAATGGAGGTGTATTTTCTTATTTATTTATTAATAAAATTATATGGCTTCGGCCTTTTACCGATAAAAAAAAGTAAAAAAAATAAAAAAAATAAAAAAATTGCATACATCCAAAAACAAAAAGATAGTTGCATTTCATTTATCATAGCACTAAGTATTGCTTTCATTACATTGCATAATCCATACATGGTTGAATCAGAAAAACATATAGAAATAAGTTGCATTAACATCATTTGCATCCATTTATCTATGTCCTACTCTAAGCCATTTGCATCCATAGCACAATAGAAATTAAATGCATCATAGAAACATGTAGACATGCATAAAAGGAAATCTCATAACATCATCATGGGAGGAATCAAAGATCATCATAGATAAATGTTCATCATCAATGTCTATAACATAAATCAGTACGTCAAAGGTACATCAAAACAATAGTCCATATATCAAAGTCCTGATAAAAAATACATATAATACATCGTCAATACTATATATAACGGGTCCAAATCTATCTCATGACCTAGTAGGGGCACCTGATCCATCTCTGGCTAAACCTGTGCCTGAACCCCCTATACCATTGGGATCCCTATCACTTGCTCTATCCTGTGCACTAGGAGGTGCCTGAATTGTGCTCACACTGGTAGGTAACTGAGCCAGAGTAGCTAGAAACTGTTGCAACATAGTCGTAACTTGATCCAATCTAGATGTCACTGCAGTCATCCCTGCCTGTAAACCCCAAACATCCTGCACTATATCATCTATAACAGGAGGAACTAGAGGTGCCTAAGGTGCTAAGGGTACCTGAGGTATCACCTGTGCTGTACTAACTTGTGGATCCACCTGTGGTCTCTGTCCCTGAATTGGAACCTGTCTGGCCACCTAGACACGTCTATGTCTGTGTCTAGCCCAATCTGCATCAAATCTCAAAGGCACCTAGTCTGGAGCTACTTGTGCCTATGCTCATCTCTGCCTAGGCTGCCTGAATCCACTGCCTCAACCTCTCACATGATCACCTCTCATCCGAGGTCCAATTTCTCTCTATATCCAAGGTGCCCTAGGTACCCTCTGCACTCTGCGCTTGCGTGGTCTGTCGACATCATCTCCATCATCACCATCATCTCCATCATCATCCAAGAGCTCATCAACATCAGGAATGGGCTCTGTTGGATCAGTGAATCGAATGAACTGATGTCGCAAGAACCACTCGCGATACTCTACTGACATCCCTGCATCTGCCACCTGTGGAATCATATCCCAAACACCATATCCAAGCTGATCTATCTACAAACAAGCTGACTGGTAGTCAACCTATGCTCCCCACATCGATCTCTCAACCTATACTTTGGCATAAAGTGCCATACCCTATGACATATCCTACATACGACCGAATTGATGGAGTACTCTCCCACAACAAAATCTCTCAATAACCAATGGTGATCAGCCTATCATCCATCAAGGTGAAAACATATATGGTAACTCATTGTCATCCTCCTGCCACCTCTCACACTGTAGATATGGCCTCCATACCACCTGATCAATGTCGTCGATGGTACGTATCCAAAAATCAACCTTGCCTAGATGATGCTGGACAACCATGCCATCATATAGAAAAGCATAAGGATAACCATGACCCCGTACTCAAGCTAAGACTGGCCTCGTAATAGGTAGATGCTCCCAAGTCCATAACTGTAACAATACTACACCTGTAGAAATAGCTACACTGCGCCGATACACAATCTCGTGAAGATCATGATATAACTGCACCAAAACACAAGAACCCCAATCCAATCTCCATGGATTTGCAATCAGGTCCTCTAAAATCTGGCCCCATCCGACCATGAAACCACGACCTCTCCTATCTGGCAAACATAATCCCCTAATCACAGCTCCTAATAATGCTGGTAAAGTGGGAAATGAGGCAATCTGCGCCCAAGTAATGCAATCATTTGCAATGGTGTAATCTCCAAACACCCGTCTGCATACACTGCTATTATATACTGAATCATAATACACCCGCTCTCCATGAGTCAGGATCCTCAATAATCTATATACATCCTCTGGTGTAATAGTCATCTCACCAAGAGGTAAATGAAAGGTATTATGGTTAGAGTGCCATCGCTCTGCCATAGCTGTCAACAAACCTCAGTTCAACTGAAACTGAGGGAGATCTAATAAGAAACTGAGTCCACATGTCTCAATCGTACACCGCTCAGGAGGCATAAGTTCATCTACTAAATAAAAAATCCATAATCCTACACCTCATACCCGCAACTTATGGTAATGTTCCTACATTTTGAAACAAAGTGCATCATGTTAGTTTTTCTCTTGATGAACTATTCTATGTCAATCAAAACATTAAATCTATCTTTGCTCCAACTTGAGCGTATCAACTTATTGCTCCTAACCTCTATATCATGAGACACAAGGACAATTCATAATTATTTTTAATCATATCTGATTGACCTATCAAACATTCATCATTATGACTTTTCTAATATCCTAAACACTACGTGACATTCTGGACAAACATTTTCTATCTTGGAATCTAATTGGGTCATCTGGACGATCGATCGCACTGAGTTCATCTATTTTCTATATCAAATTTCCAATTTTATGGTAGGCAGCACTTAACTTAGTGTACGCGGCATTTTAAGCCCCGTGGCTTTTTAATCTTTAAAAGTGGCTCTTTACCACTCGGAGGTGGCGCTTAACCAATTAGGCGGTCTTTTACACGCGTATGTGGCTTTTCACACCTCATACGCGACCTTTAAAAACTAGGGTTTTTCCAGGTGGCTCATTATAATTTGGGTGACAATTTTACCCTAACTCCTACGCGGCTAAGGATTGCGCATATGTGGCTTTTCACAGCATGGACGTGGCTTTTCTCTGTCCTACGCGGCATTTTACCTATCCTACGCAACATTTTGCTAAACTTTTCCTAGAAAGCAATAAAAAGATGTATTAAATGCTATTTCAAAAGCAATAAATGCACTAAGGGAGTTCGAACCACTCATCGAAGGCCTATAGTCTGGAGGTCTTTGATATTTGCGTGCTCGCTCGAATCTGTGCTCTCGAATGGGGACCACCATCACTGTCAATTGTCAGTAACTCAGAGCAAATTCTCAACAGTAAAAAGTGAAAATGAATAGTAAATTTGGGTTTTTCAACCTATTTAAGCTATTTTAACCTATTTTATGAGATTTTTGACCTAGTCAAACCTAATATGCATATTCTGCACACTGGGGCATTTTTTCAACATCTTTCAAACATCATTATTATCAGAAATGTAATAATCTTTGATCTCTTCTATCAACATTGTTCATCAAAAACTTTTACCTATGATCAATATGATTTCATTTCTGAGGGGGCATCATCATATCATCAAACTAGGATTCTACATCATATCTTGTATCAAATCTGGGGCATTAAAATTTCAAACTTTATCAATTAGAGTTTCATATCAGGGTTTCACATCGGAGTTTCATATCAGGATTTCATATCAGGATTCCATATCAAGATTTCATATCAAAGCATCATATCAGAGTTTCATATCAGATTTTTCATATCAACTCATCAGTATCGAATCAACGATCAGGACAATCAATATTTCTTTGAATCAATGTGCTTCGCACATCAATTCAAAGAAGGACATTTGTAGACACCTAAAATTGACCAGGTGTATCTCAAGCATTCCAAACTATAAATCTCACCCAAATACCTTAAAATGTCATCTCAATACAAATCAAATGGAAAAAAATCAAATCAAATTAAAAGATCAAATAATCATGAAATCAAATAATTATATTCAAGCCTAAAGGGATTAATCAAATTATGCAATTGATTTTTCAATTGTATAATTCAAATCAAAAAGATCAAATCCAACCCAATCACCCTTTATAATTTAAATAAATGATGGAGTTATTAAATTCCTAATATCTTTGAGACAACCAACCAACTTTCCCTCCATTTGAAAACACTTCAAAGATTTTGACTTAACCAAACTTTGATCATGATCAACTCACTCTACCCCCTACCCTTGGGAAAATGCTATAAATACAAGCCATTTCCTTTGTGTTTGGGATCCAAGAATTTTAAGAGAAAAAGCATCCTTACTATAGGCATATTGAGAGCATTTGATAGTATCAGAGAGCTTTTGAGAGAATTTTAGCATTTGCATTAGCATTTTAGCATATCATGTTTAGGAGCATTTGTTATTTTCTCACATATCTTGGAGCATTTTTAGCATTTTTGAACATTCTAGCTAGATTTGAGCATTTGTTTACCATTCATATCTTGTTCTAGGATTGTCCTTGAGAGAGATTAAGCTCGAGAGCTCTCTTAACAAAGCTTGGATAGAGAACCATGAGATGATATAGATTTTAGCTTCAATTCTTAGATTAATTTGTATTATCTTTCCATAGAATTGTTGCTCTTAATCTTAATTTCATGAAGGTGTATTTTCATATACACAGATACATTTTCCAATCTATCACTAAACTAACTAGAGGACTATGCTCTTTTCCTTTTAAAGAAAATCAGAAACTCACACATGAGTTTATGGGTTGAACATAATTTGGAGTTAATTGAACAAGCAATCAAATCGTATAATTCTTTTGGAATTAGTAAATGAACAACAAAAATCACTAAATCTTGTGGATCAAAGAACAAGCTCAACTGTATAATTCATTTTTTGGACACAGAAATTGGACAAGCAAACTCACTAAACATTGTGGTTAATTGAACAAGGCAAATCTACTTTCAAGAAATCTTATTTTCATTAAAATAGGAACATCTAAATTAGGCACAACATTGCTTGAGGGAATGAACTACTTTGCTTGATTATGTTTTGGGAGAAAACAGTTTAGATTAGGAGAGTATGCTCTTCTTCTTCGAAAGAATCAGATTTCTAGACATCCAAAGCTTGCCAATCCTTGGTACATATATTTAAACAGTAGAGGGCCTGCTTGTTGAGGAAAAAATCTCCCGGGAACGACGCAAGTGAGGACATGTTTTACGCCAACCCTTCCAACTCACTATAAATAGTTGCTTCCTCGTAGGCTAAAGCCTTGAAAGATGGAGCCAGTTTTGTTCATAGAATTTTGACATCATTCCTTGAACATGATTGGGTGTATGTAGAGAAAAGCCGCTTGAATATTGCTTGCGAGACTACATACATTTAGGTACTCATAGGGCTATATGCCTGAATTTTTCCTTGTGCAATTCTATGGGGGACAATTTTGAATGGATTGCCCAATAATCTACAATAACTTCAACTGAATGAATTCCTGATTCATCCCCGAAAGGGTGATAATATTTGTGCAAGGCAAAAAGTAATTGCCCCAAGACACTCGTCAGATTGTGCCCTCACTTGCATTTGGAGTTGGCTAATACATCATCGTGACTGGAGCCATTGTGTGCTTAGTGACAGCTATATTCTGATTAGGATTTGAATGTGTACCTAAGTCAATGAGCAAAGATTTTTATCCTCCACCTAGAGAATAGGAAAAGATGAGTGTTTGTTTCACCCTCCTAACAATGCAAATCTGTTTGACGTGCTTGAAAGATCACTAAAAAGATAAATTTCTTCAAACAAGAAAGAATATTCAAACCTTTAGATACATGTGTTCTTCATTGGCAAGATTCCAAACATGATCACAAATCAGACAAATTGCATAAACTCCCAAAAATGCAAAATTCAAAACTGGCAAAATTTACAAAGTCATCATAAGATCACATCCTGGATTTCCCAAATCGCATCTGGTATTTGGGATCACATCCTGCATGCTAGATCGCATTTAGTTAGCACACAGTCGCATCTAGGATTTAGGCTCACATCTAGTGTCATCAGAGGCTCACATTTAGGAGCTTGCATCCAGGACAGAGGGTACTTGCAGAAGTTTTTCTTAGAAAATCTCAGTTGATTAGGATACCCTTTTGGCTCTTTAGCTGGTTCCTATAGTCTTTTTTGGTCTCCCTATTGAAATTTCAAAACTCTTTTGAAACATCCACCTTGCATGCTTAGTTAGTCTTTCATGATCAGTTCAATACGTGTGGTCTACCCGCTTTCTAACAATAACTTGGTTCCTAGCTCACTATCAGGGCATTCTAACCCTCTAATGCTAGAATCATTTACATCCACCAAAAATAAACAATTACTTTTCCCTAGACACACCCACTTGAACGGTCTGAAATCCTCACTTGTATTTTTGGAAAACATTGATGAAGTTGAGAAACAAATTCATGGTTAACAAAAGATGCAACAAGTACACTTCTAAAGGATTGAAAGTGCCTCCTAAAACACCACACTTTCAAGGAGAAACTTCTCGTAGTTCCCTTCTTGATCTAGACTCCCCATAAATGGATAGCAACACTCGCTGATGGAGTGAGGCTTTTGAGGAGTATAACAATGGCAAACACCAAAAGCCCGAAGATATAGATGAGGAAGAAGGACCCAAATTTGAACATAGCCCATTTGAATCAGACAGTGAAGGGGAGATCCCCGAAGATGAGTACAAAAAACTCAAACAGAGTAAACGGTTCCACAAGATATTGGAACAGATAATTGATGACGATAAAGACAAGTACTTCCTCCATCTAGCGTCCACCGGTGTCAAATTGCCCAAGGATTATGATGTGGAAAAACTCAAGGAAAAGGAGGTACCAAATCCTATATCTATTCTCACCAAACAACTCAATTTGATGCAAACAAAGCTCACAAACCTCAAACAGGAGAAGGAGAAACCCAAAACAAAATACTCTTTGGATGCCATTTGTCCATTTCCTTTCGACAAGAGTATCACTATGGTCCCATTTCCTCCCAACGTGGAAAGACAAAAGTATGAAAAGTACATAGGAGAAACTGACCCACACGACCATGTGAGGGAATTTTGTGTGCTAAGCATAGAATACATGCATGAACCTACATACCTCATGCAACTATTTCTAGGAAGTCTAGGAGGAAATGCCATGGAGTGGTTCTCAAAACTGAACCCTAAGGTCAAGAAATTCAAGGAGTTGATCCAATGGCTCATCCAACATTACTCCTACAACATCCAACATGATGTAACTATGATGGACCTATGTAATACCAAACAAAGAATTGGTGAATCATTTACACACTTCCTACAAAGACGGAGGAAGATTTTTGCATGATATTCAAGGGCCATTCCTAAAACAGAGAAGATGGAGATATTAGGTAATAATCTAGTACCTTATTTGAACTACGCTTTACAAATAAAAGACTCTCCAAGCTTCGACAGAATGATTAAAAATGCCCTCAGTATTAAGGAAGTCACGGTCAAAAGGGGAGAGATCACCCTTCAAAACAAAAATAAAACCAATAACTCCACCTCCAAGGCTAAATGGTGGAAGCAAAACAAGAATGTTGTTAATGACGGAGTGGTTGACACCTCTAACATTAATCTTAAACCTAAGGTGTTCAATCTAACCAATAGCATGCAAGCAATCAAGGATGCTAAGGTAACAACTCCCGTACCCAAAGCAAACAATAATAATAACAAGGGTCGGACATGGATGTCAAAACCTCAAAGAACATTCACTCCTTTGGGAGAGTCTCTTGAGACTGTTCTGAAAACACTATTGGATAAAAAATTTCTTACAATCCCAAATTCCAAATCGTGGGAACCAATGGTCAAACCCAGGTGGTGGGATGATAATTCAGACTGTGTCTTCCACAAAAACAAGGGACACAAGACTAATAATTTCCTCAAGCTTAAACATGTCATCCAAGACCTCATAGAAGGAGGAAAAATCAAAGTAGATGAACACACTACCAATGAGGATCATACAACATTAAACAAACCCTTTCCCAATTATGATAAAGGAGAAACATCTAAAGGGAAGAGTAATGAGGTAAACTACACCTATTCCAAAAATGACAATGTGATCAATATGCTTGACATTAAAACTGAATCCATCAATGTGGTCATAATTAAAGGTGTCTCATTCCACTCAAATGCTCTAACATTGAGCCAAACATAGGTTACAATCAAAGGACCTCCAAAACCGACATCAACATCCAAGGTTCCTATTGTAACTATTCCTAAACCAGCATCAAAACATGTGGTTACTATTCCTGGGGCAAACATGACTTGGTAGACCAATTGCAACGAACCTCTGCCAAAATTTCCATTTTTGAGTTGCTCAAAATACCTACAGTACATAGGGAAATCCTAGAACAAATTCTACATGCTATTAACGTCACAAAAGATATTGATATAGACAAATTTCAAGCGATGGTCAATCACATTTCAACACCACACTACCTCTCCTTATCTGAAGAGGATGATAATTCATTAACACATCCACATAATTAACCCCTCCATATTGAAGTCCTTATTCATAAATCTCGTGTTAGATGTGTGTTGATATATGGAGTCACATGATTGAATATCTGTACACTGGATCTAATCAAGAGACTGGGTCTCTCAGAATAAACAATTGACTCTAGAAGCAAGATAACCATCAAAGCTTATGACGAGGAAGAAAGATCCTCCAAAGGTCTTATTGTTCTACCTATCAGAGTCGGGCTAATTGAGAGGAATGTCACATGTCAAGTTCTAGATCTACAATTGGCCTACAATATCCCATTAGGGAGACCATGGATTCACAAAATGCAAGTTGTACCATCTACTTACCACCAGTGCATAAAGTTCCCACATAATGGGGTGGAAGTGACGATTCCTGCAAACGCTAACTACACTTGTAATAATATCAAAGAGGGTAGCATGATCCCACACAAAAAAGAGGCTATGGATGCCGTCACTCCTAAAACCACCAAGGACATGGTTATGAAAAGTTTTAGCAAAACCTTGAAACTTGAAGAAACAGGTATGGGAGAGTACAAGATGGACCTGACTCCCTCACTGACAAAACTTCCGGTATCACCAAGATCCTACGAAAAACCTTCATCAAAATTCACACCTACAACATCCAAAGAGCCAGGAGTACACAAAGCAACTAGCATGGTAAAGGAATCCACATCTTCTTCAGATAGCACAGAAGAAAAGGCAGTCTTAGACTGGCTTTACAAAGGAGAACTGGTGGAGGTTGAAGTCAAACATGTGAAGATATCCCCATAACAGTATGGAAAGGGATATGATTTCCTCAAACAGATGGGGTACAAAGGAAAAGGACCTCTAAATGACATAGGATGAGGGCTTATTGAACCTATACCCATGGAGTTCTTGAATACTAGAGATAAAATAGGTTTGGGTTTTAATACTAAAACTGATGAACCCGCTTCAAAAGAGAGTCCACAATCAGATAAAGGGAGTGATGAAACAGATGAACTAGAGTGGTGGTCCTATGAGAGATTGTTACATGTTGGCACATAGGACCCCAACTACCAAGGATAATACTATGTACCTAGCTTTTAGGTACCACAAGATCTTCACGCCCCTTTGCTAGCACAACCTCCCATTCAAGAGGTAGGCGACACCATAGAAATAATTACTCAAGAGACACCCTGACAATAGGATTTACATCCTAACTAGGGGAAATTGGTCATAGTTTCACATATCCTTGATCTACCACACTTTGATCCATAGGTAGCTAACTAGGTACATCAGATAATCATTGCTAAATACTTAAACAAATTCGATGACGAGGTCACTGACTCTCATGACTATGAATGGGAAGAGCTATCTATTGTCACTGAAGATATTGGAATAGATACAATTCACATGTTTGTGACACCCTCAGCTCCTCATAAATAGTCTAACACTCCTCCCAATGAAACTAATAATCCTGAAGTAGAATAAGAGTTCCTTCCCCTGATCATTGATGGAGAAACTGGTGAATACATAAGTCTAGAAGAATTTCATAGGCTACAAGCAAGAATTCTCCTTTTACGGAGAGATGATGATGAGATTTCTACTGACGAGTCACTAGAGTTTGGTTCGCATATGACTAACAATGACCCTTTTAATGATGATCTCACTCTTATTGATCCAAATATCGAAGAAATTGACTTAACAGACCGTGTCATGTTGGTTAATGGTCTTGATGCTAGCACAATGCTGTCCTTCCCAGAATCTGACTCCCTAACATTGGTTCTTCCAGAACTAATTGATTGGACTGAAACAGATCCTACGCCTATCCTCAAATTTCCTAATGACCACACCCTAGCTTGTTATCTCAATGCTTATGGAGCTTACCCTTCTTCCACCAATGCAAGGAGCGAGAACATGTCACAGGAGGATATCAGGTTTCTTAGTCAAAAATTGAAAATAAAAATAAAAAGTGGACTAATGGTGAAAACCACTCTGTGGTAGTATTAGATCCCAAAATAGTAAATAAAAAAGGTGTATCCAATGGTCTAAACCTCTCAGAGGCGTCAAAGGATGAGACCCTTGATATCCTCCCTGAGCACTTTCAAGAAAGATCTTCAGTACTGATTGAACCAACACAGCCAGTAAACTTGGGCATTGTTGAAAATCCTCAAATAGTCCACCTTGCACAATCTTTATCAGAAAGAGAGAAGACATAGTTCACAGAGTTCCTGAAAGAGAAGAAGATCAACTTTGCATGGTCCTATATGGATATGCCAGGGCTAGATCCTAATCTAATCATGCACCACTTATCTATAGCTCCTGAGATCAAGCCCGTAAAACAAAAACTTAGAAAGATGCATCCTCATGTTGCATTATTGGTAAAAGAAGAGCTAGAAAAGTTGTTGAAAGCTGGGTTTATCTGAGTCATTGCCTATGGAGGATGGATCTCCAATGTGGTCCCCGTGTCTAAATCTGATAAATCTATCAGGATCTATATGGACTTCAGAGACTTGAAAAAAGTATGTCTAAAGGATGACTTCCCTCTACCTAACATTGACATGATCATAGACCTTACAACAGGCTTCCAGATGTATTCATTAATGGATGGATTCTCAGGCTATAATCAAATCAAAATTGCCGTTGAAGATCAAGAGAAAATGACATTTATATGCACATGGGGCACCTTTTGCTGGATCATCATGCCATTCAGGTTAAAGAAGGTCGGTGCAACATATTAAAGAGCCATGACAACAATATTCCATGACATGATGCACAAGAACATGGAGGACTATGTGGATGACACATTGGCTAAATCCAAAGAAAGAAGTACTCACATTGATGACCTAAGAAAAATATTGGATCGAATGGAATAGTTTAAACTCAAGCTCAACCCAAATAAATGTGCCTTTGGGGTCCAATCAGGAAAGCTCCTAGGATTCATTGTTGCAGCGAAGGGAATTGAGGTAGACCCTACTAAAGTTAAGGCTATACTAGAGATGGCTCCTCCATGTAACATCAGTCAAATAAGGATGCTACAAGGGAGACTCTAGTCCATCAGTAGATTCATGTCCCAACTTGCAGATAGGGCACAACCCTTTACTAATTTACTACATAAAGGGGTTACCTTCAAATGGGATGAACACTGCGAAGCAAACTTCAGAGAATTGAAGAGATACCTGACAACTCCTATTCTTATGGTGCCTATTCATGAAAAGCCCCTACTCCTATACATTTCAGCTATAGCTACATCCCTAGGAGTATTGTTGGCACAAGAGGATGAAACCAAGAAAGAAAGAGCTATCTATTACATTAGTAGAACACTGGTCGCCTATGAGCTCAATTACAACATGATTGAAAAAACATTCTTAGCGGTCGTCTTCTCATCAAAAAAATTGAGGCACTATATGCTCTCTCATATAGTAAAGCTCATTGCTAAAATTGATCCTCTAAAGTACCTTTTGAGCAGAACAACATTAGCTGGGCGTTTGGAAAAATGGGTCCTGAATCTAAGTGAGTTTGACATTGAATATGTAGAACAGAGAGCTATCAAAGGACAGGTCCTTGCAGATCAATTGGCTGATTCACCACTCCAGGATGATGAACCTTTACTAATTGAATTCCCTAATGAAATAATCATGCATCTAACTAAATATCCATGGAGGATGTACTTTGATGGTTCATTCACTCAGCAAGGCTCTAGAGAAGGGGTCCTATTCCTAACTCCTCAAGGTTACAAGATTCCCAAATCTTACAAATTGATGTTTCCGTGCACCAATAATATTTTAGAATATGAAGCATTGGTCAACGGTCTTAAGCTAGCTATGGAATGGAAGATCATAGAGTTACATGTATATGGTGATTCCCAACTAATTATCAATCAGGTCAATGGGGAGTATCAAACGAAGGATGAAAATTTGATGCCCTACAAGGAACTAGTTGATGACCTGAAGAAATAGTTTGTCTTTGTCACCTTCTAGTAGATACCAAGATCAGAGAACAAAGTTGCAGGTGCTATGGCTACCTTGGCATCCATGTTACAACTGGAAGAACATCAATTCCGCTATGACTTCTTGGTGGAAGAATTATCCTATCCTGCATTTGATACCCCAGAATACCAGGTAATATATGCTTTGAATACCACAGACTAATCTTGGTATGCCAATATCATTGCTTACCTTTTTGACCAAACTATCCCTAATAATCTATCCAGAAATGAGAAAAGATCCCTGATTAGGACAACATTGTGTTTCATCCTCATAACTAACAAATTATATCGACATGGTCTCGAAGGTACACTTCTTAGGTGTTTAGAACTCGAAGAGTTTGATCTGGCATTAAAAGAAGTCCACGAAGGTGTATGTGGATCACACTCGAACAAATTTTCATTAGCCAAGAAACTACTCAGAGTAGGCTATTATTGGCCTACCATGGAGAGAGATGCTATTCAGTTTTCAAAAGCCTATCTTAAATGCTAGACACATTGAAATCTTATCCATGTTCCTGCCAGAGAATTTATACCTTTCATAACACATTGGCCATTTCAGCAATGGGCCTTTGACTTGGTTGGACAAATATATCCCAACTCTTCAAATGGACACAAGTCTATCATAACAACCATTGATTATTTCACAAAGTGGGTCGAGGCCGTGTCGCTAATCAAAGCCATTGGAAAATAGGTGGCTATGTTCATTCTGAACTACATTATTTGTAGATATGGGATACCCTCTTCAATTGTAACAGACAATGGGGGCCAATTTAAAAACTAAGACATTGATGACCTTTGTGAATAGTTTCCTATCACTCAAAATTTCTCCTCAATCTATTATCCTCAAGGTAATGGACAGGCTGAGGCATCCAACAAGAATATTCTCAAGATCCTACACCAAACTGTAAGTAAGTCTGGCAGAGACTGGCATCTAAAACTGAATCCAGTACTATGGGCCTACAGAAAAAGTATCTAAACACCAAATGGAGCCACACCATTTGCTCTAGTCTATGGCACTGGAGCAGTACTACCTATTGAGGTTGAAATCCCATCTTTGCGGATATCTTTACAAGGTCTTGCTACTGACGAGCAATATCGCATAGATAGGGTAAATTCTCTGGACTTACTAGCTGAACGTAGACAACAAGCGTTTGATCACCTCAAAGTGTATCAAGCACGTATGTCCAAAGGTTACAATAAGAAGGTCAAACCACGTAAATTTGAAGTGGGAGATCTCGTCCTAAAAGAGAATTCTAAGAACCAGCCTAACAGAGAATAGAAAGGAAAGTTTGAACCTAACTGGCTGGGACCTTATGTTATCACTGCCACTTTTGGGACTGGATCTTATCAACTAGCTACACCTAAGGGAGACATTCTTCCAGATCCTATCAACACTCTACATTTGAAGTGGTTCTACGCTTGATGATCGGCTAGCAGATCCTGTACAACAAATTTTTTTTACAAAATACGAAAAACATTCATAAAATTGATCTTGAAGAAATCCAAAAACAGTGGAAAAAGTCCTAAGGAAAGAGTATCCTTGGTGAAAACTTGGTAAAAAGGCACCTTGATACTACAAAAACATTAAAAAAAGCAAAAATAGCAAAAAAATTGAAAAAGAGAAAAGTGCCTTGATGAGCACCTAGTAAAATAGGCATCTTGGTAGTAAAAAGAAAAAATAGAAAAGATCTTGCCAAGTGGTGAAAACCTGGCAATCAGGTGTCACTTGTGTTCTGCGCTCCATCTATTAATGCACTGCTGATACTAGGCCTTCATAACTTTACCTGTGCTCATACGCTAACTTCATTTCCTAAATAGGCTATCTTATCCTCGCTTGGGATTTGTCTACATTTACATCTTAGGAATAAGTCATTCTGCACTGGGGGCATCTTTGCTAGTATGGTAGGTTATGGTTTCTAGGTTGCTCTAGGATGGTTTGCCTTATGCACATAATGTTTCTTGATACATGCAAAATAATGTCACTTTCCAAAATAAGGGTGTCTTTTCAAACATCACATATCCAGACACGACATTTACAATGACAGAGTTCCTACAAGGTTATATTGGATCGCAAGCATGAATGAATTATCCTATCAATGCACAGACATGGAAACACCATATTGCTTATATTCCATTTTTCTGATTGATGAATCTTTACTGTGTTTAACAAAGGAATGAACAAGTACTACTGAAACACATAGTTTGATATTGGTTTGATTATGATTCTTTAAATTTCCTAATGATTTTTTCAACTAGGGGCATCTAAGTAATTATAAATTTTATTTGATTGATTCACAATTGATGATTTATTATGTCTTCTTAGTTACTCCATGATGTCTACACAAAGACAAAGAGTCACAAGAATAGGGGGTATAATGTTTTCTTGATTTTCTGCGTATGGTGATTGTTCCAAATGATCCTATAAATTTCACCTAAATTGGATGTTTATGGTAAGAGCTACCACTAGGGGTGGATAGCCACATATATCTTGATCTTTGTTATGTGTAAACTACGGTGAGGTTGAAACAATTTTCTTGTCTATTTTCTGGTCTAGATTCTCAATAAGGTATACGAATCATAATGTACCCAAGGATATGAATTTTCAAGGTCATTGCGGGTCCAATATCTTGCCTTAATTAGAATCTGGTATATTAAAAGGAAGGTGACTATTTTGTTATCCTGGCTCCTATGCCTTGATGCCTAAGTCTATTTCTGAAATTTCAATAAAACATAGTATTCATATTATCATAATATCAGTGAAATTAGTGATGGTTGTACTATTAGGTGGTTTCCATTCTGACAGAGTGCCCAATGATGATAAAAAACTTTACATTTGCATACCAGTGACAACGTCCTAAGAATCTGAATATCATTACATTTTTGATAAATTGCATGGAATATAAACAAGAAAGGAGAAACATTAAAGGCATTTTGAGCTCTAAATTAATTCAATTTTTCTTCTTCAAAATCAATTTAATTACATCATCCATATTATTGATATATCTATCGTTGCACATCCATAGCATACATTTTGCATTCATGAAAAGAAGCAACAGGAAAATACTAAAACAAAGCATCCATGTATTGCATTTTTACTTTCTCATAAAGTGCATCCATACATCTATATTGCATGAAAGGAAAATCAAAAGAAACATACATTTACATCTTCACATAAGTATCATTTAAAATATATTTATATCAATAATCACATCCAATCATAAAATGATGTTATAATTTAAATCTAACTCATCAAGAGACCAAGATATCATCACATGTGCAAATAAAATCTATCAAATCAAAAAAGAACTCATGAAACATATCAGAATCAGGAAGCTACATCAGATATATACATGGTACAAATCAAAATATGGAACAAACTTCATAAAGAGTATCAGAGTATTAGTGAGACAGAATGAATCAAATATACATGTAAGAATGTCATATACAAAAATGGATCTCAACAGGATCCAGATATACAATGTGAACTTAGATATACAAAATGTGACAAAATAATCAGCTCTGGCTTCTCCCCTCTCCTTGATCTGGTGGAGGAGGAGGAGGTACAAATGGAGGAGGAGGAGGCATCACCCCCTTAGACTGTTGGGCTAATCATGAAAAGGATACTGCCCTCTGCCCCTCTGGCATTGCTGCATGGTAAAGAGCATAATAATACGTAGCCCTTTGTCCCTGATGGGTAGCTATTTGGGCCTGTGCGTCTCACTCTACGTGGAGTCTCTCCATCAGCCTATCCCTATCTAGCAGTAAAGAATTTGATATGGCCAATCTAGAATCTACTGTTGTAGCCCTATCCTTTGCTGCTTTCGCTCTGGCCTCTAATGCTATAATCTAAGCCCTCAGCTGCTCCCTCTCCTGCTCACATATAGAAAGGGGATCTCCGTCTCTACCTGTATCCTGATCTTGAGACCTGTCTTGTCCCCTATCTTTTGGTCTATCCTGTGACCTCTGCTGCCTCTGTCTCTACTGATACCTGTGTGTGTGTAAATGGGTACCTGTTGAAAATGACACAAACACTCAATAGGTCATTGCATTAGCTCAAATGGTTAGTTAAAACGTTAGAAACCACTAATATCGGCCTATTGCCTTCTAACTAGAGAGAGTATGATAAGTTGCATATTTAGCCCTCAAAATATGCTCAAAATCAGTGACCAATACTATCCTAGCATGAAGGATTTGATTAGAATTTAAACTAAAAATGAGAAAAAGCATACAATCTAGCTTTAAAACATGAAATGAAAACTAAGAACTAGCATGAGATAATAGATGAAATGTAAGTCTAGAGTGAAGCTAACAACATAAAAATGTATTTCTGATCTAAGATGAATGCTTATTTGCTCTCAAAATAGGCTTCTATTTATAGAAGAATGGGAGAGAGAGAGGGGGGACAAGGTTCATTTATGAATTTGGAGACTCATAAATGAATATGTAAGAGCCTTTAATGCCCAAGACATT
>MU226453.1:2798142-2826595 GCA_018584345.1 Thuja plicata
TTTGATTTGATTTGATTGGTCGAAATTGATTTGAATTGTATGGCTATAATAGTTAATATAAATCAGTGATAAAAATCACCTAGGATATTAAATTGATTAAAAGAATTATGCCGAGCAGTAACAGGGTTGTTTGGACATAAATCAAGGGTATGATCACACTTAGGGCAAATAAGGTCCATAGTTGCGACAGACCAAATTCAGGTGGTTACAATACCTAGTAAGGAGTAGACCAGGATCTCTCTGTGGGGCTACAAATCTAAATCGGGTACGCCGACCCTCCCCACTCCCACTGGAAACCTTTGTGTGGCCACCCACTATGCCACCACCCCTATCATCTCCACCATCATCCTCATCAGGAGGAGGACACCTGCCATCTCAGCCATCCCTACCACCATCTTGAGCTCCATGTCTACCCAGGGCCCTATCTTTCTGCGCTCCTCCTCTCCCCTTGGTTGGGCAATCCTCATGATCATAATCCAAAGGCTCCTCTATGCGAGGAATGATCTCCTTTGGTACTGTAAAATGAGGAAATGGGTACTGAAGCATCTCTACAGCATATCCATCAGAGACACCTACATCAACAACATCAAGGCGGAGATCCCAGTCTACTCTGACCATATCACGAATCTCCTGGTGTGTTGTCTCATACTGTAAATAAGCACCCTATAATGCTGCTTCATCCTGAATCTATGCATACACAGTGATATCCTGTATCCTTCCCTGACGGCGGTCATACTGTCTCAGCACTCGAGTATGGATGAACCACTCTATGATGTATTTTGTCCTCCCAATAAGATACCAACTCTGGAATAAAAAGGGTACCTACCATGCATCTGAGCTCCACTCGTCACAATCTAAATATGGTCGCCAAACAACCTCAGTCTTATCATCAAAAAGATGGCGCCAGTACTCGACCTTGCCCAAATGGGGTTGCTGAATAAGGCCAACATACATGTATACATAAGGCTGCTCCAGTGCCCTCTGTCTACCTACAATCATCCGTGTAAAAAGGATGTTCTCTTAGGCCCAGATCTGAAGAATCAAAATCCCAACGGTCATGCTCTGAGTGTAATGGTATACTATCTCATGCAACTCTTGATACATATGGGCTAAATACAACTGCCCCATGCAAATCTCAGTCTCTAGGTAACCATCTTCTCTAATATACCTACCCAGCCAACCATGAATCCATGCTGACCTCTATCTGGCATCAAGATGCCACCTATCAGTCTTGCTAAGTATACAGATAAGCGATCATAATGGTCGACCATATAGTCCCATGACAGATATCTCTGATCGATGGTGTCATCTTGGAAATACCTACATGCAGCACCAATGGCCACACCACCTCTCAACTCAAAGTATACCTCCTGGCCCATAATCGGCACACGCAGTATCTACCATACGTCCTCTAGAGTCACTATGATATTTTCGATCGAAAGATGGAAGGTGTTGTGCTCTGAGTGCCATCTCTCAGCTAGAGCAGTCAACAACCCTTAGTTTACCCCTATCTCAGGTAAACCTATCAATGAACGTAATCTACGTTGGATCACTGTGGACTGATCAGCATCAAAAAGCAGTCTAGATAACGCAAGCACATGACTTGGATATGTGCCTCTAAAGGTGACTACCTCAAAATCTACCTAATTTTAACACATACAAAGGTGAAATCAATTTTCTATCTACCAAGGAGATGTAGTATCCTGATCAACTAAGTGATTCAAAGTTTGCAACATGCAAATAGATTAAAAGGATAAAAATCCTAGCTCTATAAACCAGATACAATCCTAAACCAATAGGGTGCAATCTATTTTACAGGATACGATCTAGGGTATACCGGATGCGATGGAGAATACTGGGTGTGATCCTTGACATACGGGATGCGACCCTAAAAATAGGGTACGAGCCTAAAATGACTGGGTACGAACCACAGTCAAAATAGCATAAAAAACAAGACAAAAATAAAAAAATAAGATGCGATCCAGAGTACCCTAGATGCGACGCCAAAATCCAGAGAAACTGGATGCAACATGTGTTTTGCAAGTTGTGATCCAGAATCCCGGATGCGATTCAAAATAGAAGGGGCTGTAAAAACTACAAAAATGCATGAAATTGAAATTTGTAAAATTCACGAGGTAGTTTTTCAAGCACTTACCAGCGGTGGGTAGTCATCCGGGCACTGATGTTGATGGTTCATCTTGAAATGATGTTTCCTCACAGGGACCACCATCTTCTCTGCAGAGCACTCTAAATTACTATGGATGAAAGTGAAAATGAATAGTGAAATGGTAATTTTTGAGGCTTATATTGGTCTTTTGAGCCATTTAGGAGTTTTAAAACTTCTCCCAGACAATTACAGTTACATTTCTGTTCTCCTTTTGATCAATCGGGAACTAATTCGAAGGTGCCTCCAATATTTTTAGTAGCACAGTACCATTCTTACGACAATTTCAAAAACTGCAGATTTGCTTCATTTGTTCCAAGAATCTGTCTGAATGTACATTTTATCATAAATCTTGGTCTGACATCATTTTATCAGTCTCATCACTCGCATTTTCACGTAATTAACTTAGTACTAGTGTGTTTATTTCTAAACACACCATCTTTTTCCACTTTTTCTACTCCATTCTTTCTTGCCCTAACCACTTCCTACAAGTGATACATTCTTTCAACTGAGGGATTTTTATTCTTTTCCTTCAATTTTGTTCCCGAGGGGGCATGATCACACTATCATCAATTAAATTTTTGCTCAAAACAACATTAAAGCGACTTCGTTATCAAACAAACTAGGGGCACAACAGTTTCCTTGACTAAAGTCAGAATTGTTGGATAGAAAGCTTTGGTTCTCATAAGCTAGATATTTTATGCTTCCTCATTTTTAAAAGATTCTTATTAAGCTCCTGGCAGCTTCTTACTAACTTTTGGAGGACAACCAAGTTTAGAATCAGTATTATCAATCTTTGGACGACAACCAAGTTTAGAATTGGTATCTTTAAAATATTTTATTAATCTTTGGATGACAACCAAGTTCAAAATCAATTCTATCAGTTTGTTCAATTAAGTGCGAGACTGATCTCATCAACATTTTGTTCGACAACCAAGAATGGGATTCTCAATCTTTCTGAAGTCAAAATCAAAAACTTTCTTTGAATCAATGCGTTGCTCGCACATCAATTCAAAGAGGGAAAATATAACCACCTGAATTTGGTCTGTTCCAACTATGGACCCTATTTTCCCTAAGTGTGATCATACCCCCAATTATGTCATGACAATGTTACTTTGGCATAATTCTTTTTAAATCAAATTTAATGTCCCAGGTGATTTTTATCACTAAATTATATTAACTATTATAGCCATACAATTCAAATCAATTCAAACCAATTAAATCAAATCAAATGCAAACATGGCTATAATATTTAATTATAAAGGAATTAAATTAACCCCTTAATCAGTTATCCACTTGCAAATAACCCATTCCCCTAGCCTATTTAATTTAATTAAAATGGCTATAGTCCCCTTAATTATTAAAAAGCAATAAAATGCTTAAATAATCAATTCCTATATTTTAAATGAATTAAATAAGTTTAATTCATTTCATTTATATTCCCTTAAACTACAACCTAACCTATCTCAACCACTTCTACCCTGGGTTCTAACCCATCTCAACCCATTCCACCCTTGCTAATCTAATCCTAATTCTAATTCTAATTCTAACCCACCTCCTAATGTTGTCACATTCCATTAAGGAATGATTAACATATCAACCCACTTGAGAAAGTCAACTTTCTCAAGCATGACTTTCCTAAGGGACCAACTTGCCAAGTTGAGCCTTACACTCCCCCATGCCTCTTAAATGAAATCCATTAATGACCCATTAATGGATATTCCCTCTTGCCCATCCCTCATTAATGCCCAAGGCATTAATGGCTCTTACATCTCATTAATGACCTTAGGGGCTTCATTAATGAACCTTCTCTCTCTCTCTCTCTCTCTCTCTCTCTCTCTCTCTCCCATTCCTCTATAAATTGAAGGGATTTAGAGCTCATAATAAGCATATTTTTTTTTGAATTGTAGTGTTGTAATGCCAAGATTTTGAAGGGATATCAAAGCATTGTTATGCTACCCATTTCTTCATAGCTTCATACACACTCCATTAGTCACTTTCTCATCTATTTATAATGTCCATTTTAGAGTAAAATGCATGCTAAATAGTTGAATAGTTGTTTTTAAACTAAATCTTTCATGCTAGGTTGTTTATGTCACTGGTATTTAGCATAATCTGAGGGCTTTTATGTTATTTGCTACACTCATCCTAGTTAGAAAGCAATAATTCAAAGTTATGGTTTATATGTTCATTAACCCTTGTTTCTCACTAACAGAATGACTTATTGAAGTGTTGTGTTGCAGATAACAGGTGCACAAATATACACACACAGAGGGAACACCTGTTGAAGAAAAGTGATTCTGAGAATAAGGAACTTGTATTGAGATAGGTTCTTACTTATGAAACTCAAAAAAATCCTAAGGGTCAAACTTCTTCACAAGATACATTAGCAACTAATGCTAGACAGACAACCTCTAATAGAAGAAAAAAAAAGGTCACTGGTGTACTATTTGTTGAACCTAAGATTGAAGAAGGAATGCCTCAAAATATTTTCTCAATTGATATGGATTTGGAGAGGGCTAGAAAGGCCAAAGATGATATTGCCAAACAATTGGAGAAGGTAGAACTAGAAGCTGCCTCTATAGAAATGAGAAGAAATATTGCTTTCTTAAATGCCTCCACTCACACTAATGTGATAAGTAATACTACCTCAGCTACTCAAACCATGCCTAGATCTACTTCTATGATTCAAAATACTAATGCAAATGCCCAGATATTGGGTGCAACTCAAGGAGTTGCATCAGATTTAGGAGGAAGTGGACTGGGTGGCACTACTGGTCATCAAAATATTGGCAATGGTAGTAATGGCCCTAATCTTGGCACAAATTTTTAGAGGAGGCCTATTCATTTGGAAAGATACATGCAACTATTTTTTGATGGTATCCCGAGTAAACCTAATGCTATTCCTAATGAGATTAGAGACAAGATTCCCAAATTCAGTGGGAATAATGCTATAACAGGTGAAGAGAATTTGAAAGTATTCACTAATACAATGAATGATTATGAATTTGAAGATGAGGATGTTGTGATGAAGTTATTTGAGAAATCATTGATTGAGGATGCAAGAGATTGGTATCGGGGATTTCCTGATAATAGTATTTATTCACGGGATAAGTTTTTTAGATGTTTTAAAGAGAATTATGGTGATAAGATAAATTCTAGTTTCATGTTTAATGAGTTCAAAAACATGAAGAAGTTTTAAAATGAGAGCATAGATGAGTTCAATATAATATTTAAAAAGGCTATGTATAAATTGTTTCAAGTATTGAGATTGGATGAGAATGTCTGCCTCTCCACATATTGAAATGCTTTGGATGGAAATACAACATACTTGCTGAGAGATAAAGATCCTCATACCAGGAGGGATGCCTATAAAATGTCCATAAACATAGAAAGTAATAGAAGAGCTTTTGGAAAGCTTGGCAAGAGGGATGATAATAGACTTTGGAAAGAGTCAAAACCACAATCCACCAAGAATCCCAAAGAGGAGGATAAAATGAATACACTGGTAAGTGTGGTAAAAGACCTTGCTATGAAAGTAGACAAAAATGAAAAGGGATTCCAAAATAATAGGAAGCAGTATCAGAGGCAAGAGAAACCTTATAGAATGCATGACTTCCCTTACAAAAATAATTGGAAAGATGGAAAGCCTATGCCAGAGGAATCAAGTGATACCAGGAATAAAGATGTGCCCAATCCTCTGAAAAAAAAACAACACACACACAATGTAGAGAATACTCCCTAGTGTATGGCCTACAATATGCCTCATTCCCCTTTTCAGTGTTCAAGAGCACAAGGAATGATAGAATCATGTGAAAATGTTGGAGCACAAGAAGGACAACATGATAAAAATCCTTCAGTAAACATGTATGGCTTCACTATTGAAGATGATAATGGTGAATCAAAAGATGAATCAGAGGAAAATGTGCATTTCTCAGTAAATTCTGCAAATACTAATTTAGAACATGTGCAACTTCAGAGGCCTAGCGATGAGGAAGTAAGATCTCTCACCATTGCTGCAGTAACTCAAGAAAGAAGTTCATATCACCTTCAAAATAGACAAGTTGATTAAAGTGAAGGCCAGCCTGGTTCAGTTTTTATCAGAAAAGTCACAAATGAAGAGTTTGCACAAGATGTAGATAAAACAAAATAAGGAAAGATAGATAAGGGAAAATTTAAAGAAACTCCTGCCAAAGGGGGTAAAGTTACCTCTACAAATGAACAAAAAATAAGACAACCCAAGGAGAATAGGGGTAAATTTCCTTTTGAAGCTGTCCTGAATCTTCCAACTTTTGATATGAAACAAGCTTTATCTCAAATGAAGGTGTATGTTCCCTTAGTTGAGATGTTAAAAATAAAAGAACATCAAGAAGTTGCTTTCTCACTATTTTCATCCTTACATGATATACCTAATACAAATGATTTGAATTATAAATCAAGAGAAGAGCAAGATGAACCCCAAAAATGTGTTAGAAATGTGGCATTTCAAGAGCCTGATCAAATTGATCCATTTTATATAACATTGGTTGTAAATAATATGCTGTTAAAAGTTGTATGATAGATTCTGGAGCAGCTGCTAATGTGATGCCTTACAATATGACAAAGGAATTAGGTTTAAAGGTTGATACTATTTTTGGTAGATGTTATGCCATGGATAAAAGGGAAGTGCCTATAATTGGAACCTTGCAAGGTATTGAGGTCAAGCTTGATACTTTCCCTGAGGTTATTTTCAAAATGGATGTTGTTGTGGTTGATACTCAACCTCATTTTGGAATGTTGTTATCAAGGAAGTGGGCTGCAGCAGTGGGAGGACATGTACAGTTGGATTTGTCTTTTGCTACCATTTTTGTGAATGAAAATGAGGTTAAGTTATTTAGAGAGCCTAGGGATCATGTATTGGTTGAAAGATTTGACCCAAACATGCTCAATTGTTGTGTTAATGTGGATATTCAAAACTTTAGAGTTGAAAAGATTCAGCCCCAATTAAAAAAAAACTGATCCCATAATAGAAGAATTGGAATTGCGACACCATGGGTTGTGGAAAATGTATTTTGATAGAGCATGCTCAAAAGAAGGGTCAGGAGTTGGTGTATTATTTATGTCTCCATCAGGTATTACCTTCAAATATTCCTTTTTGTTGGCTTTCCAATGCACAAATAATACATCTGAGTATGAGGCATTGTTACTGGGACTAGAAATTGAAATAAAGCATGGCATTAAGTTATTAAGGGTTTTTGGAGATTCAGAGTTAGCCATATAACAAATCAGGTCAAAGTATGCTGCCAAAAATGATAGGTTAAAACAGTATAAGCATGTTGTGTGGGATAACATTGAATTTTTTGATGCATTTTCAATAGAATGGATAGAGAGATCTAAAAATATCATGACAGACTTCCTGGCTAATGTGGCTATAAAAAATGATGACCTGACATTAGAAAGAGTATCTATTGTAGAGACAAAAACCAGGCCTTCCATACCTGATAATGTATATAATTGGTAGGTTTTTGAAAATGATGATGATATACTTTCTTTCATTCAATGCATAAACAATTATGAGGGCCAGAATATTGACTGTAACAATTTGATAAGTGCGATTAATGGAAAATAAACTATATTTGGCAATGAAATTCTACAATTTCAAACAAATGAAATCCCTAAAGGACTAACCCAATTAGAAGGAATTTTTATTGAAAATGATAGTTATATGTGACAAAAGTCTACAGCCAAAATGGATGAATTTGAGGAGATAAATCTAGGATCAAAATCTTCTCCTAAACTTGTATATATTGGAAAAAAGTCTGCACCTCATGTGACAATAAATATGATTAGTTTGCTCAAAAGGTATAAACATGTTTTTGCTTGGTCTTATGAAGACCTTAAGGCTTATAGGGAAGATCTCTTCCTGCATGAAATCCCATTGAAAAATGATGTCAACCCTTTTAGGCAAAAACATAGGCTAATCAATCCATTACCGACCTCTAAGATGCAACAGGTTTTAACAAAACTCAGAGATGATAGGATAATAAAGTCGATCAGACATTCTTCTTGGGTATCTAATCTAGTGCTAGTTAGAAAGAAGAATGGTGATATCAGATTGTGTGTAGATTTCAAAAACCTGAATGCAGCCTCCTTAAAAGACAATTATTCCTTGCCAAACATGGAGGCAATGTTGCAAAGGGTTACAGGTTGTGAACTCTTATTCATGATGGATGGCTTTTCTGGCTATAACCAGGTGTTGGTTCAAGAGTCTAAATAGTTTAAAACAACATTCACTACCCCATAGGGTACATATGTCTATGTGAGGATGCCATTCAGCTTGATGAATGCAGGAGCTACTTTTCAGAGAGCCATGGATGTGGCTTTCATAGAATTTGTAAATATAATTATGGTGGTATATCAAGATGATCTAACTGCATACTCCAAAAAAGCCGAGGATCATTGTAAACATTTGGAAAAGATTTTTGCTAAAGCCTTGGAGTATGGGATTTCTTTGAACCCAAGGAAATGTCATTTTGCTGTGATAGAGGGTAAGTTATTAGGACACATAGTATCAAGGGAAGGTGTCAGAATTGACTCTGAGAGGGTAGAGGCCATTAACAAAGTTTTTCCTCCCAAGAAAATCAAGGGTGTACATTATTTCCTAGGAAAGGTGAACTTTGTAAGAAGATTCATTGCCAACTTTGCAGAAATAGTGAAACCCATTGTCAAATTGTTGAAAAAGAATGCAAAATTTGATTGGGATAAAGAGGCCCAGCTGGATTTTGATGAAATAAAAGTGGAAATTCAGTGAGCGTCAGTTTTGAAATCTCCTGATTATGAGAAACCTTTCTCCTTGTTTTCCTTTGCTTTATTTCACACTATTGCTGCAGTGCTACTACAGAAGGATAATGAAGGGTTTTAACATCCAATCACATTTTTCAATAAGTCTCTATAGGCAGCCAAACTTAACTATGAGATAATGGAGAAGCATGCTTATGCTCTGGTCAAAGCGGTTAAGGTTTTTAGACCTTATTTAGTTTGTGCAAAAGTGACTGCTTATGTACCACATGCAACAATGAAAGATATATTATCTCAGTCTGAAGTCACTGGAAAAGGTGTTGATGGATCAACAAGATTCAGGAATTCAACCTGGAAATTCAAGTTACCAAATTGGTAAGGGGTCTGGGCTTGGCTAAACTTATGACTAACACAAACATGGAGTTGGCCCAGATAAACAATGTACAGACAATAAGTATGAATCACACTAGCATAGAATTGCAACCATGGTATATTGATATTGTGTTTTTTTTTAAAATTCTAAATGTCCAGAGCACATGTCAGATACTCAAAAAAGGACTCTTAGGCTACAGGCTCAAAGATATGTATTAGCGCAGGGTGATTTGTTTTGGAAAAACATGGATGGAATCTTGTTATTTTGTTTGGATGAATCACAATCCAAGAGAGTTTTAAGTGAAATGCACAATCATTTTTGTAGAGGGTATTACTTTGCAAAAACCACAACTCATAAAATAATTAGGGCTGGTTTTTACCGGCCCTCTCTTTTCAAGGACACTCAAAAATTTGTACAAAGATGTGAACCTTGCCAGAGGTTCTCTTCCAAAATAAAAATTTTAGGAGCATTGTTGTTAAATCAAATGACAGTGGAAGCACCCTTTGCCCAATGGGGCATTGATTTTATTGGTGAGTTTATAGAAAAATCTAGTGGAGGCCATAATTGGATTCTTGTGGCTACGGATTACTTTACCAAATGGATAGAAGCAGTCCTATCCAAGAAGGCAACCAACAAGGTGGTAATGGATTTCTTAATGGATAATATTTTGACTAAATTTGGTGTGCCTACTAGACTAATCATGGATAATGCCATGTATTTTAGATCTGAGGAGTTTAAGGAAATCTGTGAAGATTATGGCATTATTGTATCTTATTCCTCACCCTATCATCCTCAAGAAAATGGGCAGGCCGAGTCCAGTAACAAGAGTATAATGAAGATCATTAAAAGGACTTTGGAGAATAAGAAATCATGGCACTCAAAGCTAAAGTTAGCCCTTTGAGCTGATAGGGTAAAAGTAAAAAGAGCAATAAGGGTTTCCCCATTTGAGATGGTATATGGAACTTAGGCAAGATTGCCTCTGAATAATTTGTTACCTATATATAAATTCTTACAAGAAGAATAAGTTGAAGTGCAAGAACCCATGATGGATAGGATGGTTCAATTGGTAGAATTGGAGGAAATTAGAGTTGAAGCACACAAGAGGAACCTGAAAATCCAATAGCAGTCAAAGTACTTATTTGATAAGAGGTCAACTGAGAGAAATTTTTAGGTAAATGCTATGGTGTTTCAGTGGAATGCAAGGAAATAAGAAAAGGGTAAGCATTGGAATTTTGAGTCATTATGGCTTAGCCCTTTTGTGATTCAAGACTTTCCGGTGCAGTGCACCCATGACTATCATTGATTGACTGTCATCCTGTAAGTTTCTTGTTTGTCATAAATGGATTGATCTTAGAGGATCATCCTATTTTGGTTTTGGATCCATGTGTGTGTGGTCAAGTATCTCTTAGGCAATCTTATGAGCGTAGAGATGCCTTAGTCCATTTGGATCACCTAGTTAGGCTTATGTTACTTTAATAATGTTTTTATGTTTTTAGAGTCCTTAGTGTTAGATTCCCTGGATCCATGTTATTTTAAGCATTTTCTATCAAGTTGATAGGTTTGGATTCATTCCAAAATTCTTCGAGTGCAAAAAGACAAGTTTTGCCAAATGTTGCAAAAGTTGTCAAAAAGTTGCTCATGCAACTTCCAAAAGTTGCTTGAGAGTTGCAAGATGGGAGCCCAATAGTCATAGGGCATTTTTGATCGACCCAACTTCAAATTTGAAGTTTTCTTAAGTGATTAATTTGAACCTACATGGTTAGAAGTTTTGGAATGTAACTTTGATGTATGGGAAATGGAACATGAAGCATTTTTTTGAGCATTTATGAGTTTTACGATCATTTTTGGTGTGAGATTGGGAAAATAAGTTGATTCCTTGGAGTTCTTTTGTGTTAATGTCACTCTAAAATTGATTTGAAGTCATTTGGTTTTGATTTGATAAGTTTTGTTTGAGTTTTCCAAAAAGTAGTCCAGGAAAGAGCCTATTTGAAGCACAATTTGCAAATGGAGCCCTAACTTGCATTCTTCCTAGTGGATTTCTCTAAGATCCTAGAAAATGAAATTTAGGATGGTGGATTTAGTTATTCTAAAAGCTCAGGAGATGGCTCAAAGGGTAAAGCCCTCATGCATTAATCCCTAGGCTGAATATCTCAATGTATTCAACCTAGAATGAAGGAAAAGGAAGTGTTAAGTTTGTTAGAAAGTTTGATTGAGTGAAATAAGAGTGGATTTGTGTTGTAGGGAGTTATTTTAAGACATCTTAATCATTTTTTCAATCCCATTCTCCCAATTTCTAGTCTTTGTCTTGATATCCAAACCTAATTAGGCCAATTAGGTCTGTGAACTTGGTGAGTGTTAATTGTTGCTTGAGTGGAGTTGGTTTCTAAGGCTTTGGGTTCTAACATAACTTCATAAATGGTATCTGGATATATACTTAGTTTTCTAGAAGGTTATTAGTAGGAAAATATAGGTTGGAAAAACCTCTTGGATAGTGTAACCACTTGAATTTGGTATGTTCCAACTATGGACCCTATTTGCCCTAAGTGTGATCATACCCTCGATTATGTCTGAATGACCCTGTTACTACTTGGCATAATTCTTCAAATCAATTTAATATCCTAGGTGATTTTTATCACTGATTTATATTAACTATTATAGCCATACAATTCAAATCAATTTCGACCAATCAAATCAAATCAAAATCAAATATGGCTATAATATTTAATTATAAAGGAATTAAATAAATCCCAAAATCAAATATTCACTTGCAATTAACCCATTCTCCTAGCCTATTTAATTAAATTAAAATGGCTATAGTCCCATAATTATTAAAAAACAATTTCATTGTTTAAATAATTAATTCCTATATTTCTAAATGAATTAAATAAGTTTATTTCATTTATTAATATTCCCCTAAACCCCAACCTAACCTATCTCAACCACTTCTACCCTGGGTTCTAACCCTTCTCAACCCATTCACCCATGCTAATCTAATCCTAATCCTAAATTCTACTCTAACCCACCTCCTAATGTTGTCACATTCCATTAAAAAATGGTTAACAACTCAACCCACTTGAGAAAATCCACTTTCTCAAGCTTGACCTCCTTAAGGTCCACTTTCTCAAGCCATCCTCTTACATCCTTCCTTACCTCTTTAAGGCTTTCATTAATGCCTTATTAATGAAGATGCATTAAGCCTATGTCTCTCCCATGCCTTATTAATGCCTTAGGCATTAATGCCTCTTACATCTTCATTTATGGGTCTTCTAATTCATAAATGAACCTTGTCCCCCCTCTCTCTCTCCCATTCTTCTATAAATAGAAGCCTATTTTGAGAGCAAATAAGCCTTCACATTAGATCAAAATCACATTGTTATGCTATTGAATTCATCTTAGAATCATATTCCACTCTTCATTCCATGCTTTTGCATTGGTTTTAGTTTCATCTTTTAAAGCTAGAATACATGCTTTTTCATATTTTTAGCTTAAATTTGAATTAAATCCTTCATGCTAGAATAGTATTGGTCACTGATTTGTAGCATATTCTGAGGGCTAATATGCAACTAATCATACTCTTTCTAGTTAGAAGACAATAGGCCAATATTAGTGGTTTTGAACATTTTATCTAACCATTTGAGCTAATGCAATGACCTATTGAGTGTTTGTGTTGTTTTCAACATGTACCCAAATACACACACGCATTTATAGCGCCCACCATGGGGCATATTTTCAATTTAGCCTCATTTTTAACACATTTTTTGACAATTTGCAGGCTCAGGAATCAGTCACGGAATCACATTTAATCTTGCAGGCTCGCATCCTGGATACGCCCTCACATCACGTAAATTCTGGATCGCATTCAGGATTTCCTGGATTGTATTTGGTTTTGGATCATATTCAGTTGGCAAGGGCTCGTATCCAGAGAATAGGCTCGCATCTAGGATACTGTTTTGCATTCAGAGGATTTAGGCTCGTATTTGGTTAAAAGGGTTGTTTACTTTATTTTGCCTAATCCTAACAAGTTTGACAAGTTGTGCTTTCTGTATTTTATAGCTTAACAAGTGTTTGCAGGTACTTTTTGGTGGTTTTCATGGAGTCAAATTAAAAGGATACTAATGTGGTTTTTACAGGTTACCAAACCCCCTCCGTCTTGACTTCTATTTATCTACTTTTCAAACACTTAAAAACCATTTCTTCATACTTGCTAAAAACAACTAGATATTATGCTTTTTTCCTCTTGAGGAAAATCAGAAAGTCAGACGTTGTTTTATCATTTGTGATGAAATTGGGGGTAACAGAACAAGCAAACAAACCATTTAATTCATTTTGGATAGAAATTGAACAAAACAAAGAACTAAATCATGTGGGTTAATTGAACAAGTTCAATCATTTAAATTGCTTTTAGAAATCAGTAATTGAACAACTCAAACTCATTAAATCATTGTGGTAATTGAACAAATTTCCCTTTTCAAAGCTTTCTATTTTCTTCAAAATAGGAATCATTAAAACAAGCTCAACATAGCTTGGGAGAAAGAACATTATTTATAGTGTTTGAGGAGAAAATGACATGGACTAGGAGAGTATGCTCTTCTTCTTTTGAAGAATTAGAAATCTAGAACTCCTAAGCTCGCCAATCCTGGTTACCAATCTTTTTAACAGTAGAGGGCCTGCCGGTTGAGGAAAAAATCTCCCGGGAATGACCCAAGTGAGGACAGGTCTTATGCCGACCCTTCTAACTCACTATAAATAGTTTCTTCCTTGTAGGCCAAAGCCTCAGAAGACGGAACTGGTTTTGTTCTTAGAATTTTGACATCATTCCTTGAACATATCAGGGTATATATAGAGCGGAGCTGCTTGAATCTTTCTTGCGAGACTATATATATTCAGGTACTCATAGGGCTATACGCCTCAATTTTGCCTTGTGGAATTCTATGGGGGATAGTTTCAAATGGATTGCCCAATAATCTACAACACATTCAACTGAAATAATTCCTAATTCATCCCTGAAAGGGTGATAATATTTGTGCAAGGCAAAAAGTAATTGCCCCAAGACACTTGTCATATCGTGCCCTCACTTGCATTTAGAGTCGGCTAATACAACATCATGACTAGAGCCGTTACATGCTTGGTGATGGCTATATTCTGATTAGCATTTGAGTGTGTACCTAAGTCAACAAGCAAATATTTTCATCCTCCACCTAGAGAATAGGAAAAGATGTGTGTTTGATTCATCCCTTTAACAATGCAAAATTGCTTGACGTGTCAAAAAGATCACTAAAAAGATAAGCTCCTCACAAAAATTAATAAATTTCATACCCTGGAGTACAAGTGTTTTTCACTCCCTACAACACCTCTTGATGCAATTTGGAAACAAACAACTTCACGTTCCTCAAAAACAAAATTTTCAAAATGGACCAAAACTGACAAAACAATCATAAGATTGCATCCCATTTTTCCTGAGTCATATCTGGTATTTAGGATCATATATAGTGCATTAGATCGTATTTGGTCAGACATATAGTCGCATCCAGTTTTTGGGATTGCATCCAGGATTTAGGATCGCATCTGGTTTTGTCAGAGTATCGTATCTAGGAGCTCGCGTTCAAGATAATGGGAATTTCTAGCAGCTTTTTCTAGGAAGTCTCAGTTGTTTTAGGTACCCTTTTTGCTCTTTAGCTGGTCCCTGTTGTCTCTTCTGGTCTCCCTTCTGTTATTTTCAAATACTTTCAAAATGTCTACCTTGCATGCTCAGTCAGTCTTTCACGGTCGGTTCAATACGTGTGGTCTACCCATTCTCTATCAACAACTTGGTTCCCAGCTCACTATTAGGGCATTCTAACCCTCTGACGCTGGAATCATTTACATCCACCAACAAACAAAAAGTTACTTCTACCTAGACACACCCACTTGAATGATTTGGAATCCTTGCTTGCACTATTGGGAAATGTTGACAAAGTTGAGAAATAAACTTCATGGTTAACACAAGACGCAATAAGTACACAACTAAAGGATCAGAAGTGCCTCCTAAAACATCACACTTCCAAGGAGAAACTTCTCTCAATTCCCTGTTTGATCTTGATTCACCTCAAATGGGTACCAACACTAACAATTGGAGTAAGGCCTTTGAGGGTTATGATGATGGAAAACAAGCACAATCCATAGGCACAGAGGAGGAAGAAAGACCCAGGTTTGAACATAATCCATTTGGTTCAGATAGTGATGAAGAGATCCCTGAAGATGAATACGAGAAGCTTAAACAAAGTAAAAGAGTCCACAAGCTATTGGAACAAATAATTGGAGATGACAAGGAGAAATACTTCCTCCATTTAGCATCCACGGGTGTCAAATTACCCCAGGATTATGATGTGAACGATCTCAAAGAAAAGGAGGTACCAAACCCCATATCTATCCTTACCAAATAGCTCAATCAAATGAAAATAGGCTCACAAACCTCAAACAAGAAAAGGATAAACCAAAAACAAAATACTCTTTGGATGCCATTTGTCCATTTCCTTTCGACAAAAGTATCACTATGGTCCCGTTTCCTCCTAATGTGGCAAGACCAAAATATGAAAAGTACACAGGGGAAACCAATCCACATGACCATGTGAGAGAATTTTGTGCTCTTAGCATTGAGTACATGCACGAACCCACTTACCTCATGCGACTGTTTCTAGGAAGTCTAGGAGGAAATGCCATGGAGTGGTTTTTGAAATTGAATCCTAAAGTCAAAACATTCAAGGAGTTAATGCAATGGTTCATTCAGCATTACTCCTACAACATCCAACATGACATCACCATGATGGATCTATGTAACACCAAGCAGAAAACAAGGGAATTCTTTACACACTTCCTACAAAGATGGAGGAAGATCTTTGCATGATATTCAAGAGTCATCCCTGAAACAGAAAAGATGGAGATCTTTGTTAATAATCTCATACCTGAATTGAGCTATGCTCTACAAATGAAAGATTCTCCTAGCTTCGATAGGATGATTAAGAATGCCCTCCATATCGAAGAAGTCATGGTAAAAAAGGGGGAGATTACCCTACAAAATGAAAGCAAAGGCAGTAGCTCCAACTCCAAGCCTAAATGGTGGAAACAAAATAAAAATGTTGTCAATGACGGAGTGGTTGATGCTTCTAACATTAATTCTAAAACTGAAGCATTCAATCTTACCAATGGTATGCAAGAAAGTAAGGAGGCTAACATAACACCACTCGTTCCAAAAACAAACAATGATAATGACAAAGGGCGAACATGGAATTCAAAACCCCAAAGAACATTCACACCTTTGGGAGAACCTCTTGAGTATGTCTTAAAGACATTGGTGGATAACAAAGTCCTTACAATTCCCAATTCTAAACCTTGGGAACCAACGGTCAAACCTAGATGGTGGGATGATAAATCCTATTGTGTCTTCCACAAGAACAAAGGACACAAGACAAATAATTGTCTCAAGCTCAAACACGTTATCCAAGACCTCATTGAAGGAGGTAAAATCAAGGTGGATGGACACACTACGAATGAAGATCACATAACATTTAATAAACTATTCCCTAATTATAATCAAGGAGAAACATCTAAAGGGAAAGGTAATGAGATAAACTACACCTATTCCAAGAATGACAATGTAATCAATATGCTCAGCATTAAAAATGAATCCGTCAACATGGTCACCATCAAAGGAGCCTCATCCTCCACAAACGCTATGACCCGGAGCCAAGCACAGGTTATGATCAAGGGACCTCCAAAACTGACATCCACACCCAAGGTTCCTATTGTCACTATTCCTAAATCAGGGGCAAAACATGTGGTCACTATCCCTGGAGAAAAATATGACTTGGTGGACCAATTGCAAAGAACTACTGCCAAAATTTCCATCTTTGAATTGCTCAAAATATCTATGGTGCATAGAGAAATCCTAGAACAAGCTCTACATGCTGCTAATGTTCCAAAAGATATAGATATAGACAAATTCCAAGCGATGGTCAATCATATCTCAGTGCCACATTACCTCTCCTTTTCTGAGGAGGATGAAAAGTCATTGAACCATCCACACAATCAACCCCTCCATATCGAAGTTCTTATTCATAAATCCTGTGTTAGACACGTATTGATAGATGGAGGTTCCAGATTGAATATCTGTACACTGGATCTTGCCAGGAGGCTAGGCCTCTCAGAGCAAACAATTGACTCTAGAAATAAAATAACCATCAAAGCATATGATGAGGAAGAAAGATCCTCCTGAGGTATTATTTTTCTACCCATTAGAGTGGGGCCGATTGAAAGGGATGTCATATGTCAAGTTCTGGATTTACCCCTGGCCTACAATATTCTACTTGGTAGACTAGGGATCCACGAGATGCAAGCTGTACCATCCACTTATCATCAATGCATCAAGTTCCCACATAATGGAATAGAGGTGACAATTCCTGTGGATGCCAACTGTGCATGCAAAAATATCAAGGCAGGTAGCATGATCCCACACAAAAAGGAGGCTATGGATGCAGTTACTCCTGAAACTACCAAAGACATGGTCATGAAGGGCTTTAGAAAAACTTTGAAACTTCAAGAAATAGGGATGGGAGAATACAAGTTGGACCTAACTCCCTCACTGACAGAGCTTCCAGTATCACCAAGATCCTATAGAAAACCATCATCAACATTCACACCTCTCGTAGTCCAAGAACTAGAAGTACACAAGGCTACTGGTATGATAAAGGCATCCACATCTTCTTTAGATAATACCGAAGAACAGGCAGTCTTGAATTGGCTTTACAAAGGAGAACCAGTGGACTCTAAGGTCAAACATGTAAAGATATCCCTAGAACAGTATGGAAAGGGATATGATTTCCTCAAACAAATGGGATACAAAGGAAAAGGGCCTTTAAATGACATAGGATGAGGGATCATTGAACCCATACCCATGGAGTTCCACCTCAACAAAGATAAAATAGGACTGGGATTTAATACTCAATCTAACAAACCTACTTCAAGACAGAGCCCACCTTCTGAAGCTGAGAGTGATAAAACAGATGAAATAGTATCAGAACCATGGCTTTATGAGAGATTGTTACATATTGGTACAGAGAATCCTGAATATCAAGGAGAACGCTACATACCTAGTTTTGAGGTACCCCAAGATCTTCATACTCCTTTTCTAGGACAACCGCCCATTCAAGAGGTCAGAGACACCATAGCTACAATCACTCAAGAGGAACCCCGACCACAAAATTTACATCCTAACTAGGGGCAATTGGTCACCATTACACATATTCTTGATCTACCTCACTTTGATCTACAAGTAGCTAATTGAGTCCATCAAATAAACATTGTTGAATATTTGAATAGATCTGATGATGATGTCACAGACTCTCATGACTATGAGTATGATCGGTTATCTATTGCTTCTGAAGAAATTGGGATAGACACAATTCACATGTTTGCAGCTCCCACAACTCCTAGTAGACAACCTAACATTCCTTTCAATGACACTGATCCTCCTGAAGCCAAAGAAGAGTTCCTTCCTCCCATCATTGACAGAGACACTGGTGAATACATAACTCTATGAGAATTTCATAGGCTACAAGCAAGAAGCCTCCTTTTACAAAGGGATGCTGATGAGTTATCTATTGATGAGTCACTAGAGTTCGATCCATATATGACTGAAAATGACCCTTTTAACAATGATCTCGCTCTTATTGATCTAAACATCAAAGATATTAACTTAACAGACCGTGTCATGTCGGTTAACGGTTTTGATGCTAACATGATGCTGTCCTTCTCAGAATCTGCCTCCCTAAAATTGGTACTTCTAGACCTAATTGATTGGACTAAAATAGATCCTACACCTATGCTTGACTTTTACAATGACCACTCCCTAGCTTGTTATCTTAAAGCTTGTGAACCTTACCCTTCTTCCACCAATGCAAGGAGCGAGAACATGTCATAGGAGGATATCAAGTTTCTTAGTCACAAACTAAAAAAGAAAAAGAAAAAGTGGACTGATGGTGAAAACCACTCTGTGGCAGTATCAGATCCCAAAATAGTAAAGAAAAAAGACGTATCCGATGGTGAAAACCTCTTAGAGATGCCAAAGTATGAGACTCTTGATATCCTCCCTGAACACTTTTAGGAAAGATCTTCGGTATTAATTGAACCAACACAGCCAGTGAACTTGGGCACTATTGAAGATCCTCAGATAGTTCACCTAGCACAATCCCTATCAGAAGAAGAGAAGGTACAATTTATAGAATTCATAAAGGAGAAAAAGATCAACTTTGCATGGTCTTACACTGATATTCCCAGGCTAGATCCCAATCTCATTATGCACCACTTATCTATAGCTCTTGGGATCAAGCCCGTGAAAAAAAAACTTAGAAAAATGCATCCTCATGTGGTATTGTTGGTGAAAGCAGAATTGGAAAAGTTGTTAAAAGCTGGATTCATTCAAGTCATCGCCTATGCAGCATGGATATCCAATGTGGTCCTTGTTCTAAATCTGATAAATCTATTAGGATCTGCACGGACTTTAGAGACCTCAACAAAGCATGTCTAAAATATGATTTCCCTCTACCAAACATTGACATGATCATAGACCTTACAACTGGCTACCAGATGTATTCCTTAATGGATGGATTCTCTGGCTATAATCAAATCAAGATCGCCCCTGAGGACCAAGAGAAAATTGCATTCACATGTGCATGGGGCACATTTTGCTGGAACGTCATGCCATTTGGGCTAAAGAATGCCAGAGCAACATATCAGAGAGCTATGACAACAATATTCCATGACATGATGCACAAAAACATGAAGGACTATGTTGATGACACACTGGCTAAATCCAAAAAAAGAGGTACTCATATTGCTGATTTAGGAAAGATATTGGATCAAATGGAATAGTTCCAACTCAGGCTCAATCCAAGGAAATGTGCCTTTAGGGTTCAATCAGGCAAACTCCTAGGATTCATAGTATCAACAAAGGGAATTGAAGTAGATCCTGCAAAGGTAAAAGCTATTCTAGAGATGACTCCTCCCTGTAATATTAGTCAAATGAGGATGCTACAAGGAAGACTCCAGTCTATCAGGATATTCATGTCCCAACTTACAGATAAGGCACAACCCTTTACTAAGCTACTACATAAAGGGGTTTCATTCAATTGGGATGAACATTGTGAAGCAAACTTCAGGGAATTGAAGGTCTACCTAGCTGCTCCACTTATTCTTATGGCTCCTATTCATGGCAAGCCCTTACTCCTATACATTTTAGCTACAGCTACATCCCTAGGTGTATTGCTAGCACAAGAGGATGAAACAAAGAAAGAGTGAGCTATCTACTACATTAGTAGAAATTTAGTTGCTTATGAGCTCAATTATAGCATTATTGAGAAAGCATGCTTAGCAGTTGTCTTCGCATCACAAAAATTAAGACACTACATGCTCTCTCACATAGTCAAGCTCATTGCTAAGATCGATCCTTTGAAGTATCTTTTAAGCAGAACAACATTAACAGGCTGCTTGGAAAAATGGGTCCTCATTCTAAGTGAGTTTGATATTGAGTATGTTGAACGAAGAGCTATTAAGGGACAGGTACTTGCAGATCAACTGACTAATTCACTGCTCTAGGATGATGCACCATTGCTAATTGAATTTCCTAATGAAACAATCATGCATCTCACTGGACATCCATGAAAGATGTACTTTGATGGGTCATTTACTCAACAAGGATCTGGAGCTGGAGTTCTCTTCATTACTCCACAAGGATATAAGATTCCCAAATCTTACAAATTAATGTTTCCATGCACCAATAATATCTCAGAATATGAAGCATTGGTCAATGGCCTCAAGCTCGCCATAGAATGGAAGATCATTGAGTTACACATATATGGTGACTCCCAACTAGTTAATCAAATCAATGGGGAATATCAAACAAGAGATGAAAAATTGATGCCCTACAAGCAACTAGTTGATGATTTGAAGAAATAATTTGTCTTTGTCACATTCCAGTAGATACCAAGATCATAGAATAAAGCTACAGATGCTATGGCTACCTTGGCATCCATGTTACAACTAGAGGAACATCAATTCCACTATGACTTCTTGGTGGAAGAAATATCCTATCCCACCTTTTCCAATCCAAAATACTAGGTAATATGTGCCTTGAATACCCCAGATCAATCCTGCTATGCTAATATCATTGCCTATCTTTCTGACCAAACCATTCTCGCCAATCTATCTAGAAATGAGAAAATATCCCTGATTAGGATAGCATCACATTACGTCCTCATAACTAACAACCTATATCAACGTAGTCTCGATGGTACACTTCTTTGATGTTTAGAACTAGAAGAGTATGATCTAGCTTTAAAAGATGTCCACAAAGGTATATGTGGATCACACTCGAACGACTTTTTATTAGCTAAAAAATTTCTCAGAGTAGGCTATTATTGGCCTACCATGGAAAAAGATGCTATTCAATTTTCAAAAGCATGTCTTAAATGCCGACACATGGAAACCTCATCCATGCTCCTGCCATAGAACTGATACCTTTTATAACACATTGGCCATTTCAGCAATGGGCCTTTGACTTGGTTGGACAGATATATCCTAACTCTTCAAATGGTCACAAGTTCATCATTATGACCACTGAGTATTTCACAAAGTGGGTCAAAGCCGTGCCGCTAATCAAAGCCACTGGCAAACAGGTGGCTATGTTCATTCTGAACTACATTATTTGTAGATATGGGATACCCTCTTCAATTGTGACAGACAATGGGGGCCAATTTAAAAACCAAGACATTGATGACCTCTGTGAACAGTTCCATATCACTCAACATTGCTCCTCAATCTATTATCCTCAAGGTAATGGACATGCCGAGACATCAAACAAAAACATTCTCAAGATTCTACATAGAACTGTGAGCAAGTCTGGTAGAGACTGACATTTACAACTAAATCCAGCACTATGGGCCTACAGAACAAGCATCAGAACACCAACTAGAGCCACACCACTTTCTCTAGTCTATGGCGCTAAGGCAGTACTACCTATTGAGGTTGAAATCCCATCTTTGCAAATATATTTACAAGGAATGGTTACTGATGAGCAGTACCGCATTGATTGGGTCAATTCTTTGGACCTACTAGATGAGCGCAGACAAAAAGCATTCGAACACCTCAAAGTGTACCAAGAAAGAATGTCCAAAGGTTACAATTATAAGGTTAAACCATGCAAGTTTGAAGTGGGGGACCTTGTCCTGAAAGAGAATCCTAAAAACCAGCCTAACAGAGAGCAGAAAGGAAAATTTGAACCTAACTAGTTGGGACCTTATGTTATCATTGCCAATTTTGGGATTGGAGCTTATCAATTAGCTACACCTAAGGGAGAGGTTCTTCCAGATCCTATCAACACTCTACATTTGAAGCAGTTCTACACTTAATGTTCAGCTAGCAAAGCTTGTACAACAAAAAGTTCCCGCAAAATACTAAAAACATTCAGAAAATTGATCCTGAAGAAATCCAAAAACAATGGAAAAAGTCCTAAAAAATGGGTATCCTTGGTGAAAACCTGGTAAACAAGCGCCTTGATACTACAAAAACATTCAAAAAAGCAAAAATAGCCAAAAAAATTGAAAAAGAAAAAAGTGCCTTGATGAGCACCTGCTAAAATGGGCATCTTGGTAGCAAAAAGAGAGAGAAAAATATCTTGCCAAGTGGTGAAAACCTAGCCATCAGGCATCACTTGTGTTCTGCGCTCCATCTATCAATGCACTACTGATACTAGGCCTTCATAATTTTGCCTGTGCTCATATGCTGACTTCATATTCCTACATGACTGTCTTATCCTCGCTTGGGATTGTTTATCTTTACGTCTTAGGAATAAGTCATTCTGCATTGGGGGCATCTTTGTTGGCATAGTCAGTTACGGTTGCTCTAGAATGGTTTGCCTTGTGGACATAATCTTTCTTGGCACATGCAAAACAATGTCACTTTTTTAAAAAAAAAACTAAGGGTGTCTTTCCAAACATCACATATTCAGACACGACATTGACAGTACAAACATTTCTACAAAGCCGTATTGGATCACGCCCATGAATGAATTATCCTATTAAGGCACAGACATGGAACACCATATTGCTTATATTCTAATTTTCTGATTGCTGAATCTTTACTGTGTTTGACAGATGAATAAACAAGTACTGCTTAAGCACATAGATTGATTATGATTCTTTAATGTCCTGATGATGTTTTCAACTAGGGGCATCTAAGTAATTATAAATTTTATTTGATTGATTCACAATTGATAATTTATTATGTCTTCTTAGTTGCTCAATGACGTCTACGCAAAGACAAAGAGTCACAAGGATAGGGGGCATAATGTTTTCTTGAATTTTTGTGTATGGTGATTGTTCCAAATGATCCTATAAATTTCACCTAACTTGGATGTTTATGGTAAGAGCCGCCACTATGGGTGGATAGCCGCATATATCTCGATCTTTGTTATGTGTAAACTACGGTGAATTTGACACAGTTTCCTTGTCTATTTTCCAGATTCTCACTAAGGTATATGAATCATAATGTACCCAAGGATATGAATTTTCAAGGTCATTGCAGGTTCAATATCTTGCCTTAATCAGAATTTGGCATATTAAAAGGAAGGTGACTGTTTTGTTATCTTGGCTTCTATGCCTTGATGCCTAAGTCTATTTTCGACATTTCAATAAAACATAGTATTTATACTTTCATAATATCAGTGGGTATTAGTGATGGTTGTACTATCGGGTGGTATCCATTCCAAAAGTTCCCAATGATGATAAAAATGTTGCAATATTTTCTAAATCAGTGACAAGTCCTAAGAGTCTTCATATAGCTACATTTAAAGATTGCTTGATGCATTTTGCCAACAGTAATAACAACATAAGGAAATTTAAGCTCAAAACATGGTTTCTATCTTCTTCTACAAATATCAAGTTAATTACACCATTTATATTACTGATATCATCCATAGCATACATTTTGCATTCATTTTGAAACGCGAAATTGGAAAATACAAAAATAAAGCATCCATGTATTGCATTTTTATTTCTACATCCTAAATGCATCCATACATCTATTTTGCATAACTGGAAAACCAAAGAAACATACATTTACATTTTCACATAGATATCATTTGTTCATATCAGTAATATACTCATACCATCCACAATATGAAATGATATTATCAACTATAAACTAACTCATCACGAGATCAAGATATCATCACATGTGCATAAAAAATATTTACCACATTTATGGAAAGCAAAATGGATACATTTACCACATGAAACATGTCAAAATCTAGAAACTACATCATAAACATGATACAAATCAAAGCATAAAGAGTATCAGTAAGCATAAAGAGTATCATAGCATAAAGTGTATTAGATAGTATACAGTGTATCAGTGCACATAAAGAGAATCAGTATGCCAAAAAGTGAATCAGATATATGTACGAATGAATGTAATGTACAAAAAGGGGATCTCAACAGGATCCAAATATACATGTATAATCTCAAAAGAAAAAAAATGGTGCAAACTATCAACTCTGGCCTGCCCTCTCTCCTTGATCAGGAGGAGGAGAAGGAGGTGGCATGAATGGAGCTGCTGGAGGTGACATGGCCCCCTCTGACTGCTGAGCTATATGAGAAAAGGTAGGTGCTCTCTAACCCTCTAGGATTGCTGCATGATACAAGGCGTAATAATATGTCACCCTCTGTCCCCGATGGACTGCTGTCCAGGCCTGTGTATCCCTCTCAGCTCTCAGCCGCTCAAGCTGTCTATCCTTGTCTACTAAAAGTGCACCAATAGTGGTAACCCTAGCCTCCAAGGCTATGATCTGAGCTCTGAGCTGCTCTCTCTCCTGCTCGCACCTAGATAGAGGGTCCCCATCTCTATCGGGATCCTGCTCCTGCACTCTCTGTCTCCGCTGTCTCTGCTGCTCTAGAGTAAGTAACAGGCTAGGATCTCTCTGTGGGGCCACAAATCTGAACCTCTACCACCATCTCTACCACCATCACGGCCCCCATGTCTCCCTGGTGCTCTATATTTTCCGCCTCTCCCCCTGACAGGTCGATCCTCAGGCTCATAATCCAGCGGCTCCTCTATACAAGGAATGATCTCCTTAGGCACTGTGAATCATGGAAATGGATGCTGAAGCATCTCTGTAGTGTACCCATCTGATACTCCAGCATCCTCAACATCTGGGTGAGGGTCCCAATCTATCACCACCATATCTCAAATATCCTATGAGGCAGTATCATAAGTAAGCTGTGCCCCCCCACTCAGCTACCTCATCTCTGATACGAGCATATACTGCCACATCCTCTGTGCGGCCCTGTCGTCGGCCATACTACCTCAGAACTCTGGTGATCAAGAAACGCTCAATAATATTTCTCGTGCACCCAATCAAATATCTTCTCTGACATAAGAAAGGCACCTGCCATGCATCAGAAGTCCATACCTCACAGTCTAGGTATGGTCGCCATATGACCTTTGTCATATCGTCGAATAATCGATGCTAATACTCAACCTTTCCCAGGTGGGGCTGCTATAAGAGACCTGCGTACATGTACACATAGGGCTGGTCTGGTGCCCTCTACCTGTCAACAATTGGTCATGTCACAGGGATGTGCTCCCAGGCCCAAATTTGAAGAATCAGTATACCCACCGTCATGCTGTGAGTATGGTGGTATATAATCTCGTGGAGCTCACGGTATATGTGAGCTAATATGCAGCTCCCCCAGGGAAACCATTAACGGTGGATGATCATCTGCTCCACCATACTGACCTAGCCCACCAAGAAACTGTGCTGACCTCTGTCTGGCATAAGGATGCCGCCTACTAATCTAGCCAAATATACAGCTAATCGATCATAGTGATCGACCATATAGTCCCAGGATAGGTATCTGCGATCTATACTGTCATCCTGGAAGAATCTCTGAGTAGTCTCGATCGCCATGCCCACTCTAGACTTGAAGAAAACCTCATGACCAACCATGGGCACGCGCAAGATCCTCCAAACATCCTCAGGTGTCACAGTGATCTCACCAGTAGGTAGGTGGGAGGTGTTGTGCTCAGAATTCCATCTCTCAGCTAGCGCAGTCAACAACCCTCAGTTTACCCTAATCTTAGATAAACCTATCAATGATCACAATCCACATTGGATCATGGTAGTCTACTCATCATCTGACAATCGGCCATACAATGCTAGGACTCACACAGGATAAGTGCCTCGAAAGGCGACTACCTCAAATTGGGCCTAATTTTTGACAACACAGTAAAGCATCAACATTCTATCTACAACAAAGGGCACATTCCTACTCTGCTAAGTCATTTCAAGTTCACAGGACGCAAACATATCAAAGCAAATTAAAAACCTAAGTCTTCTACCAAATGCGATCCTGGAAATACAGGATGCGATCCTAGAAAAATAGGATGCGATCCTAAATGCGGGGTACGATCCCCAAAATCCTGGATATGATTTCCTAATGGCTTCTAGCTACAAACAAGACTAAATCTACAAGACTGGATGCATTCTGGGAAAACCCGGATGTGACGCAGAATCTGGGAAAAACCAGATATGATCTGGGAAAAACTGGATGCGATGCGCATTTCGCAGGATGCAATCTAGAATTCGGATACGATCTTACCTTCTAAGGGCTCTAAAATTCATAAAAATACATAAAATTCAAAAATTCAAATTTTACAAGGTAGTTTATCGGGTACTTACAGGCGGTGGGTAGTCGGCTGGTCGCTGGAGTCATCGGCTCAGCTTGAATCGATGTTTCCTCATGGGACCACCATTTTCTCTACAAAGCTCTCTGATTTTCTATAGCTGAATGTGAAAATGAATAGTGAAATGGTCAATTTGGAGGCTTATATGGGTCTTTTGGGACATTTAGGGTTTCTAAAACTCCTCTCGGACAACTACAAAATTATTTGTGTTCCCTTTTTCCTCAATCAGGAACCAAATCAAAGGTACCTATGACATTTTCATCAGCACAGTGTCATTTTTTGCGACACTTTCAAAAATTGCGAATTTGCTTCATTTGTTCACCACATTGGTAAATACTGCACATTTCATCATATATCTTGATGTCAACATCATTATCACTCATATTTTCACGTAATTAACTTGATAATCATGTGTTTATTTTTAAACACACCTTCTTCTACTCCACTCTTTCTGGCCTTATCGCTTCCTGCAAGTGTTATGTTCTATTCAACTGAGGGAAATCATTTCTTTTCCTTCGATTTCATTCCCGAGGGGGCATGATCACACTATCATCAATTAAATTTTTTCTCAAAACAACATCAAAATGACTTTGTTATCAAACAAACTAGGGGCATAATAGTTTCCTTGACTAAAGTCAGAACTGTTGGATAGAAAGCTTTGGTTCTCATAAGCTGGATATCTTATGTTTCCTCATTTTAGAAGATTTTTAAAGCTCTTGGCAGCTTCTTACTAGTTTTCAAACAACAACCAAGTTCAGAATCAGTATTATCATTTTTTTTGGATGACAACCAAGTTCAGAATTGGTATTTTTAAAATCTTTTATTGATTTTTGGACGACAACCAAGTTCAAAATAAATTTTATTAGTTTTGTTCAATCAAGTGCGAGACTGATCTCATCAACATTTTGTTCGACAACCAAGAATGAAATTCTCAATCTTTCTGAAGTTAAAATCAAAAACTTTCTTTGAATCAATGCACTGCTCACACATCAATTCAAAGAGGGGCAAATGTAACAACCTGAATTTGGTATGTTCCAACTATAGACCCTATTTTCCCTAAGTGTGATCATACCCTCGATTATGTCTGAACGACCCTGTTACTGCTTGGCATAATTCTTCAAATCAATTTAATAGCCTAGGTGATTTTTATCATTGGTTTATATTAACTATTATAGCCATACAATTCAAATCAGTTTCGACCAATCAAATCAAATCAAATCAAAATCAAATATGGCTATAATATTTAATTATAAAGGAATTAAATAAATCCCAAAATCAAATATTCACTTGCAATTAACCCATTCCCCTAGCCTATTTAATTTAATTAAAATGGCTATAGTCCCATAATTATTAAAAAGCAATTTCAT
>MU226453.1:2876177-2895848 GCA_018584345.1 Thuja plicata
GGGTCAACTAACTCTAAATTGTAAGTGAAACACAAGTCCCCTGTATAGGCATGCATAAATATTTCATAACCAGGTCATGAGTAAACCAGTTAAAAGGAAAGACTTCTTCACAGTTAACAGTTTTAAAATGTAAAACACTAGTTACAACCTATAAGCAGACATACTCTCCTGCAAGTAGATGCTGTGAAAGGACTGATTAAGAGGAATGAAATTATCCATAGTTAATCCATCAACAATCAAGACACATACAGACAAGCAGAAAAGAGACAAGGCTAATACAATGCAACAAATTGATCCAAGAATTGAAACTCTGCATATTATCTTCCACAATGGGTTACAGACTCATGTACAAAATATACTAAGGATAGAAATTTTTCCATAAAGCATGCCTCCTACATAATCAGAACTCTTGGGTTACAAAATCTCTTATCTCTGTCAAGAACTCAGAAAAGTTACAGAACATCAAGAACAAAAGAAGAAGAACCGACCCTTGCAATTGCAACCTTTCTTCTATATATAGGGCTCAGACCATCTTGGGATCCCTTAGGATGCAACAAGCTTCGGATGGTCTTGGGAAACCCTAACCCTAAAACACACAAGAGAGAGGAAAAGAGAGAGAGAAGGCGGTCGAGAATGACTGAGTCAAAATAGATTTTCATGGATATTTTCCTGACCTCTTGATCTGGCAACTGGAAATCAGATTTTGTAGACGGTGGCTAGTAACATTTATGTTCACTCTGACTATTCATGCACACCTGTTCACCTATATTTCTCTGCAATAACTGCCTCTCTTTTCTGTGAATAGTGCATAGCCAGGTGTTCATCTTGTCATCACTCAGGGCTTCTTCTCCCTCCTCTTGGCACTTCTAGAAACTCAGCCATAACTCTGTTCTGCTCTGCAACACATTGAATCTCCTCCTTTTCACCGACATTGCAACAAAATCTCTTTATCTTTGTTAACTACTCTGTGCATGATTTTCTGCAAATGGAAACCCTTTGATCAATTCTGGAAATCCCTCTACAACTGAGAAAAACACCCCTGAGCTCTGACGACCTCATCTGCATCATAATCGCACAGTCGCAAGCCATGTTTTCTTCCCTCTGAATTCTGAGCAAGTACGCGACGAGCTCTTTATTCATTACCTTTTCTGTGATCGCGCACTCGTGAGCAGTTATCACTTTGTCTTACCTTCTGTGTGAGTAGGCGACGAGCTCTGTTCTCCCTTCGGTCGCGCACTCGCGAGCCACTTTCCTTTTATCTTCTAGGCTCGGCGACTGCGCGATGACCATTCATCCTTGCTTGTCGCATACCCGCGAGCTGCTTTCTGTTTACCTTGATACATTGGCGAGTGCACGACGAATTCCATTTTTCCTCAGCGCATAGTCGCGAGCTAAAAACCCTTTACCTTTATAGAACGGTGATTGAGCGATGATCTCTTTTTACTTCATCGCACACTCGCGGGCTGCTATCCTCTCATCCCTTTTGATCAGCGAGTGCGTGATAAATTCCTCTTCCAGCTCGTCGCAGACCCGCAGACATGTTTTCCTTTTATGTTCATTGCTCGGCGAGTGAGCGACGAGCTCTTGTTTTCTTCTTATCGCGCACTCGCGAGCCCTTGTCCATTTACCCAATTTGATCAGCGACTGCGCGATTAGATCATTTGTTCCTTTGGTCGCTCACCCGCGAGTAGTTCCTGATTTGTCCTTATGGCTCAGCGACTGCATGATGAGACCATCTGTTCTGCTCATCGCACACTCGCGAGCTGAAAATCTTTCATGACAACTGTTCGGAGACTGCGCGATGATCACTTACTGCCGCTTGTCGCCAACTCGCGCACTGGGGAAGCTGAGTCATCATCTGTTCTGGCGACAAGGTGACCAAGAGCAAATTTACTAACATCAAACAGCTAGTCGCGGGGTCGGGAGTGTTATCTCTTAACTGCCATTTTATCACGAGACCACGCGACTGAAAAGAAAGCTTAACTGTTTGTCATGGCTGGATCAAGCGATCATGCGACATGAAGTAGATCACGAAGTCGGAAGACTTTTCTTTGATTGTTGAATTCTTCTCGTGATCACCCGACTGAAGTGGGTCCCGTTCATTTCTGTGACTTGTAACATGGATCTGGCGACCTCGCGACCAAAGAACAAATGCTAAGTCGGGAGAAATTTAGGGAATATTCCAATGGGTCATGAGACTAAGTGACAAAGCAGAAGGTGAAGTCGGGAAAGAAAAGAGAATATTCGACCAAGGTAAAGCGATCAAGCGACTTGGAAAAAATAAGCACATGCCATAAGTGACTTAAAAAAGTAACGATGAAATATAACGTGCCAAAGCCTAAGGGTTTATTACTTCTTTTGCATGAAAGACTGAGGGTTTAAGGGTTTAAGCAGAGCCAAGACCTGGGAACCATGACAGAGAATTGCCAGACAGGGCAGACTAGGCCAATTTGCACAGAATGGAAAATTTGGGTAACAGTATGCATTCATGCATTGCCTTTACTTCATTCAGAATAAAGTTTGAAATTCTCTCTGTAAACCGCTTTATGACAACAAGCATTAAATGCAATTGATCTTTATATAAATTGGAAAAAGATCTTAAAAACCTCACTTTGCATTTGATATTGAAGCATTGAGAAATCATATAAGCATCAAGCATCAAAGCACTACAGCTTAAAGGATTAGTTGCTTTGTGAACGGATTAACAATTGGATCAGAACCCTAGCAGTCATGTCATTTCAAAATTGTTGTGAAACCCTACTTAACCTAGTTGCAGGTAAGTATGGAAAACTCTATTGTATTCGACATTGCTGAGAGGAAGAGATTTGTTTTTAAGAAGCATCCATTCAAGTCCATACTATATGATGTTGAAGGAGCATTCTCTAGGACTCCACTTGGAGTCATACAAGTAGAAGACATCCACACATATGTTCATTACAAGAAGGAAATAGTTGGAGAAAACAACATTGCATCTCTCATGGGTTCTATGATGAAACCATACTATACATTCAAGGATGAATACATGCATCTCATTGACAACCCTATCTTTGAGTATTCCAATGCGCACAAGTTCTATGAGCTAGAATGGGTGAAGATATTACTGAGTAGGATACATGATGATCTATATTGGATAGGTGAGGTTCTTGTCTGCATCACTGCAGATCTAATTCATGAGATGACTAGACTTCCCAAGGCTGGACCGGCTCTTCCTACTGGCAAGGATGTCAAGAAGCAGGTTGAACAAGTCTGCTTATCTAGAAGTGATAGGCGCGACATGACCATTGATCCCATCAAGGAGAAAGACATAAAACTACTCACTGTGATACTTGGATACAAGTTTCAGCAAGCAAGCAGACTAAATAGTGTGTTTGCAACAAAATTTATGGCATAAATAAGGATAGTAAGAGATAACACTCAGTACAATCTCTATGAATTATTGCATGCATAGCTGATAGAGAATATCAAAGCCATTAAGCATGACAAGAGCAAGATATTCAGGTTTGGCTCTTTGATCATCTATTTGTACCTCCACATTGTTAGTAAAGTTTCAAATATTTACCTAGATAGGAGCAAGCCTACTATGTCTCAAATATCTCTAAAATCTACATCAGAGAGTAGTGCAAAAGACTTTATGGACATGGATATAAAAAATTTTAGGATCAAGATGCAGAACAGGTTCAGGATACCAGAGAAGATAGTTGAGAAATACAAAGACACCATATGCTTCATGGTGGAGAATAACTATACTTGCATGGAGGCAGTTGATCCTAGGACAAAATGGATTCACCCTCTTGGTTATGAAGTCGAAGAACATGTTTTGGAAGGTTATGCACAAGTCCTCCTATTTGCGCCCAAGGATCCCAATGAACCTAGATGGGGCACTTATAGAGAAAAGACAAATCAAGTTGATTCTGTCTTATATAGTGCTGAGAACAAAAGGAAGGCATCTAGGATTACCTCAAATATCCTAAAATTTCATGGTGTTACACAAGAAGATCTTGACAGAGCTAGAGAAGCTAAGATAGCCAAAGAACTTGAGAAGACTCCCACATAAGTAAAAATGGAAAAGACTAATGATATGCTCAAGAAGATAGAAGAGGAAGATATTTTGGTTGACAATATTAGAAAATCAGTTGAAACAACCATGAAAGACATAAAAATCTACAATATTATCTATCAAGGTCAGCTTGAAAAGATTGAAAAGGCAAAATTCAAGATTAATAAGATAAGAATCAGGCAGACCCAACTGAGAAATGCACTAGCGCCCTCCTTAGCAGTTCTGGATGAGAAAATCAAATAGATTGATGCCAAAATTGTCATGTATGATCAAGGTCTCTACATGGACCTGATAAAAATGGAGAAGCTCACTTATGCTCTATGTGCCCATCTCCAGATAGTTGATACAATGAAGGCATTCTGGCAGAAAGAGATCCAGTCTCTTCAGATTAGTTATCCAGATGTATACATGGAGTAAGTATTTAAAAGACTTACAATTTTGTCACCTTTTTCATTAATGTCAAAGGGGGAGTAATGAATGTATGAGGATAAGTTTATATATATGCAAAGAAATATATAGTATATGTTAAGAGAAGAAAATATAAAGTTTTTTTGATGTTAGTCAATTTTGAGTAACTTGGCCATATTCCTTTGTTCCCATTAATGAAAAAGGGGGAGATTGTTGGAAATTTGAATCCTAGAAAGTATATGGCTTATTTTTTGTTGTCATTATGGAAACAAATTCATATGAAGTTTTGACAGTAAATGATGAAGTGAAAATTGACTAAGTGTAGAAGACAGAATAGAACAGTGACTTACAGTCGATCAGAGCATTAGCGCACGTGCGTACGACCACATCAGGATATGCGCATTCAAACTTAAGCTCTATGGTATGTTTTTATGCTTATCCTATACAAGCATGGTATGGAATGTTAGTACAGACAAGTTATAGAAAGAACAAGTACACTAGCAGTTCAGAATACATAGTATGAAGCCGACTTCATGATTTTGATTAGCGCATATTCTTTTGTTATGTAAAGGCTAAGTGCCTATTGTAATAATTTTGTAATAATATATTAAACATTGTTGTAAACATGCTTAAGCCAATTTATTTGGAAGCATTGTGTATTATGTTTTTGGGCCGACTATGGTCTTGTTTTGGGTCGCATCTATTCAGGCATAAAGATATATATGTAATGCAAAGGTACATTTGATGTGTCATCGAAATAGTCATAGAAGATGTATAGCATAGTAGTATGAAGATATCAGTATGAGATAGAGCCTTTAAAGAATTTAAGAGCATAAGCACATAATTGGAACTGATCAGACATCTGTGTCACATACAACAGTTCACTTTTGGATATAGTGTATATCTATTCTTAGGAGGTTGTAGCCTTCTTTCTCTTTGAGCAGTGAGCTCTTGGATAGTGAGTCCTCACCCCTAATAGGGTTGTTGTAAAAGAATCCTAATAGAGTTAGACCCTTAACTAGTTCATTGTACTTACATTGTAAAGACTGCTCCTAACATGGCAAAGGAACTCTAACAAGTTCATTATACTAGTGCAATATTTGTGGGTACTAATTCCCACCGGGTTTTTCCTCTAATCAAGGTTTCCCCATAATCATATCTTGTGTTATGTGATCTCATGTTAAGATTCAAGTGTTATATGATTGATTTATATTTAAAGTTGCTAAAATTGAATAAATAGCTAAACACTGATTCACCCCCCCTCTCAGTGTTTCCAACAATGCCTCCCTAAATTTGTTCCCCTCAGAATTCCTTTTGTAGAATTTATATGGAAAATTACTTGGATGGATAAAGAGTTTTTAGAAGGTCATAAGAAAGGTAACTTTGTCCCTAGGTTATGGGTGGGGTATGATTTTTCTATTGGGAAAAAGGTTTTTGAGTTGATTCATGGCTTCTTGAAGAAATATAGAATGTCAATCATAGTTGCTAGGTTCTGTGATCCAGAACAATTTGTAAAGATAGCCTTGAAAACTATGACCCCTTGGTAGACTCTAAGAGATCATGAACCCTTAGATGATGAAGATATTGTTAGAAACAGGATGGACAGAATTGAATTCCAAGAGAGAAGAAGAAAATGGAAAGACCTCATGAGGGTGGAAGCTGAGTGGAGGGAATCAGATACCACATTTTCTAGTTTCTTTGCGGATACCCTATACTTGCAAAAGATTGAGAAAATGTTAGAATCATATGATAAACTGATGGCACAAGTGCCAAAATTTAGTGAGGAGGATGTACAGTCTCAAGAATCTCCACATACAATGACTTTGCATGATGAAGAACATTTAGAACAACATCAAGAAGAAGAAGAGGCTGGTGAAGAAACCACTTCTGCTAGGGAACCACCTAGCAAGAAACAAAAAAAAGAGAGAGAGAATAGAATGGTGCAGGATAGAAAAAGCATGGCCAAGGCAATAGTGACCGAGCATGGAAAGTATTTTAGAAAAATCAGAAAATAATTGCAAAAGGTGGCACAAGATGAAGATCAAGGAGAAAATGAGATGATCCTAAATGCTGAAATGGATGAAAGGATAATGATGGCTAATGAATTCAAGAAGGATGATGAGTTTATCAAATCTAAAGAATTCAAGAGTTTCTTGATCAAATTGAAGCAAAAGGAATTAAGGAAGAATTTAATAACAAGGGAAGGGAAAGAAGAAAAGAATGAAGAAATTATAAGAACACTTCAGGAGTATGATCCTGAAAGTGAGCTGATAACTGTGGAGCAGGCTAGACTCTTGGTACAAAAAAGTTGAGTGTTATTATTGCCTAATTGGGATTTACAATCTACCTTCATCATTGATTAGATTAGAAGGCAAGAAATTCCCATGTTCAAAATAGAATTTGAAATAGATGAGGTATTGAGAGGATCAGGTTTTGATCCTAAATCTAAAACTTTGGCCATTTGGTCTCTTGCCCCTGCTACACAAAATCCCATGGTCTTGAGTATAACGGAAGAAATGAAAGTAGACAAAGTGATTTGGAATTTGTAGAATACTAGTGATACATAGATTGCCCATATAATGACCCAAGATTCATTTATGAACTTGGAAAAGACATAGGATTTATCCAAAAGGTATGAATAGAATTTTAGTCAAATGATGGCATTGGCCAAGAAACATGAAGAGTTTATGGTTCATAATAATGCATTAGAGGATCAAATAGAGCAGCTAAAGAAAGAATTGGAAGAAAAGAAGAAAATAAGAAAAATGAAATTCCTTAGGTAACTATACAGGACAAAGTAGATGCTACAACAGAAATAGAAGGTGATTTTGCATCAGAAGAGGTCCACACAAAGGATCCATCAAAGGAGAAAAGTGACAGTGTTGTAATTATTATCCTTGTTATCTTACAACACCGGGTTGGTGTTTTAAAATAGAAGACTGAAATGGTGCATACATTGTATGGCTCATTATAGGAAGCTTCCAAGACAACAACAAAGACCATGACATTTCTTGAACCTACTTTGAAGACCTGGTCAGGGAGGAATAGGTTAATGGACAAATTAAAAACAACAATGTTATACAGTGATGATTTCCCTGACAAAGTCACAGAGACTATTGAGATGGTGAATGATCTAAATACCACTTATGTAGGTTCTTTAGTGGTAAAGATGAATTGATAAATAGTAATTTGCAGTTGTTTGGTGGTCAGCACCCTGCACTTATTCCCAAGATTTATGATGATGCTAATACATTGAAGCCACAACCAAATTGGGAGAAGGAATTTGATGAAATATGGAAGTATGAGAATGTAAAACACAACTTGGAAGAAGATACAGATGCAAATTACTACAATGAGTTGATTGATAATTTGTTCAAAGTTGAGGTGGACATGACAAAATTTATTGCAGAGGCAAAAACAATTGTAGATGCCAAGTGGACAGAAGCCTTGGCCAAGCTGGAGAAGGAGAAGACTTTTGATTGACCCACCACCAAGGAGGTGAATAGGTGGGAAGAAAAGTTGAAATGATGAAGAGGTATTTTCAAAATAGAAGTTCAATTTTGCAGATCTTCTACCACCTGTGTTCTATTTCCAAGTTGTTATGTTGTTAATTTTAAAAGTTGTTGCAAGTTTTTGTATTCTTCCCATGTAGACTGCATCTTTTTGCATCCTTAGTTATAAAAGGATTCCAAGACTAATAGGAAATGGATAGTCATTTTTCATCTGAAATACAATTACATTTTATAAACTTTGGTTTGAGATCAAATATTTGATAATGGTTTTGAAAGTTTACTGTTGAATGTAATAACTCTTTTTGATATGAATACAAATGAAAATCCATCAACAGTTTCTGAACTTATGATGAGTATTTTTCTTCATTATTGTGTTTTGATTTTTTTTTTTAAATTGAGTAATTAAAATTTGTTCAATTTATATGTCTATTAGGCAGATTATGAAATTATCTTAGGGGTTCTTTCAAGGAAAGATTAAATTGCCTTAGGGTTATTTCGGTGAAACTTAGGGTGTATAATGAATCTGATGATTATCTTAGCATATGTATGAGGGTTGATATACAAGGTATATCTATTTTATGTTCAGATCTGTAGTTGTTATGAAAATGGTTATGAATATTCAGAGTGACTCTAATGCCCTAGGATAAAATACTGGTCTATTATTCATTTAGAGTGGGTGGCTATCACCACAAAATTGATCTTTATCATTCTATTTTAGTTTGTCAAATAAATGTTACAGAAGTTAAAATCTATAATTCCACTATGCACTTGATGGAATAAATTGTCATAATTTAAATATCCTAAGTGAAAAATGGTAAACCACCCAAGGTTGTGGAACTCAAAGTGTAAAGGGTTTTAAAACCCCATTTCTGTCATTTTGTTTCTTGCTTGATCAGTGTTTGGGATAATAGAGAAAGCTTACTACAAGTATTTTATGTGTCAGCAAGAAAAGGAACTAACAGGTTCTTAAGTTATCATTCCCGATTCTCTCAATTTTTCTCCTCCTCAAGGTTGCCATGATTCTTCATATCATGGTATGCTGCGAATGGATGTGCCTAGGATAGGGAACTTGATCTTTTTCATTTTCTTCCTGTGAGTTGGTCAGACATGACCCTTGCACATATTAAATTTATTTGGGTTCGCATGCTACATTTGGGAAATGTTGTTTGATTATGGGCTGCTCTAGCATCTTCTCCACCGTGGCTCCTCCAGGAATCATGTGTGATGCTGGGGAAACATACATGTGTTTGTTGCATTAGTCCTTTGATGCTGGGGAAACATACATGTGTTTGTTGAATTAGTCCTTTGCAACATCGGTGACAAGGCCTTGCATTCCTTGTGATCTTGGCATGGTCTCTAGCGTTGCTATATCAAAATAAGTGCTCAACTACATAGTGGTACTCCATCTCGGAATACCCCTCGCTCAATATTTAAGAACAATCCCTCCCCCCACCGTATCCCCAACAAACATCCTATTGAAAAATCAATCCTATCCAAAAATCAGTCCTATATCCCAGTAATCATCTAATCTAAATCCCTCATGATCCTACATGCACCTAATCCCTCATCCCTGATGCAAATTTGAAATTCCCCATCACCTATCATCCCCTATTCCATGAATTTTGATTGTGCACATGCTTACCCATCTTGTTTCTTCTAGGACCTCTAACCCAAACCTAGTTGGACAGTGATATGTTGAATTTATGTTATGCCCTGCATCCCCGTCCCTACATTTTGTGTGCAAAATGTTGGGTCCCCCCTTTTTTTGTTTTTTTTCTTTTGGCTCTTGCCTTGTCCTTTTTTTCTTTGTTTCCTTTGTTTTCCTTCTCCGGGGTTTTATTCCCTGTGGTCTTGCTTTGTTCCATTGGTTTCTCATGCCTCTGGTACCCCGGTCCTGGAGTTGGTCATCCTTGGTTGGGAGCCAAACTCTGGGATTCTTTGCCGCAATATCTTCTTCCTGTAAGGTGGTATCGTTGCATCGAATCCTCGGGCCCAGAGTCTGGAGGTCTATCTGTCCGGGGTTTGCGGATGGAAAGGTGGCTTGCTTTTTACCGTGGGTATAAATAGAAGTCACCTGTCATTTTCACATTTACCATGATTAAACACTTAAGAAATCAGAGCAATTTCAGACTGATTTGGAGCAATTTAGCGATAATCTAGTCCTAATCATTTCCAGCATTTCTAAGCGATTGTGAGTGGTTTGTGGTGGTGAGTTGTGATCATTTGGTAGTTGAAGCTACTGTAGAGCTTTCATGAAGGTTTCCTCTCCCCCCCATTCTTTGTTTTCAAGTTGGTGCCTTTCTTCCCACTCGACTTTCCTTCTTTCTGGTTTTTGTTTCCTTTTTTGTGTTGTCTTGTTTCGTTTTGTTTTGCGTTTCCTTCTGGCTTGTCGCCTGTTGGTGGGTTGGCTCTGCTAGAGGGTTGTTCGCACTTTGTGCAGGTGTAATCTAGTCTATATATAGTGTAGGGAGTTGTAAATATTCTATGCTTTTCTTGGTTTCTTGTAGATGTTTGCTCTGTGGTGTATATATGTATAAATTTGGTGTATATTTGTTGTATATCCCTCCAATCTACATGTATATATCCTTTAGATCTAATGCATATTCTGTGTGTATCTTGTCGGGTAGCCTAGCAAGCTCATCGTGCTATCTATGTTGCTGGTTTTCATCCGCGAGCTTGTTCTGAGTAGAATACCACCTGTTTGAAACTCGGCTCTCGGCCGGTTTCAAATAGGTGATTTTGTCTCTCCTCCATAAAATAGCCTAACCTTCATTTATGACCCATGCACACATTTAAATCTGTCTAAGTGGCCTTCACTTTTTGCGCATTTGGACAGTTGGCTCTGCCGTCATCACCATAACTCCCATTTATTACTCACCCACGTGGCACCCACATGGGTCTGACGGTTCACCTTTTGTACACTTCTACCAATGGTTACTTCCCCGGGCTTTGGGTCTCTTTCCATCACCCATCCCGTTTCCTTCTTACCAAGTGTGATAAAATTCCTAGATGCAGATGATTAGTTAAAAAAATAAGTTTGTAATATATGTATGCTTTATGGAGTTTTTGAACTAAGCTGACTTTTCAGGGAAAGTGGACACTGTGATGGTAAGATCTCTGGACCCCAGAGTTTTTTTTTATATATACGTTCTGACGGTCACCTTGTCATGCAAGTTTTCAGAGCAGTACTTTCAAACATGTCTGAAGCATTCACATCCTCACCACCTGGAAGTCTAGAACTACCTTCCATGGAAAGTACCAGGGTGGCAGTCAGATCCAAGTAGGAAAAGGCCCTGGAGAAGCTACCTTTGAGCCTAAAATACGTAAAGGATGGAGTCATCATGGGATCAAAGATTGAGTCCAAGGTCCAGCTTATTACCAACACTAGCGTCGGAACATGGCCAGAAATGCAGGCCTTGGTCAAAGTTATGTGCATTCAGCGACACGCCAGAGATCCTTTGGCCATTAGAATTGGAAACTCTAAGATTCTCAAGGCAGCTTGTTTCCCATGCTTTGTGCAGTCACCAGAGCTTATTCTCACACTTTTAGCACACTACAACACATCTGTCTGGGCTATTATGCTCACAGCCCTGGAACCAATAGGGTACCCTACTCCCTTGGTGTCCCTCGATCTTGATACCTTCTAGAGGGGCTTGGGGATCCCCCAATTTGACAAATCAGTCGTGGTCACCCAGTCAGATGCCTTGGCCCAATTCACTCAGTTGGAGGACGTGGCCCATTTATACATGAACAATCATTGGTTAAAGACCCCAAAGAGGGATCCCAGGACGATGAAGCTGGAAATCGCCAGGGCCAAATTCAAAGAAAGCATCCAAATGGGGATGATAGCCTTATGATGGGTCTTCAAACAACAACATGCCCATGAGTTCTCCAGATGGATGTACTACTTTCTGCTAGGTATCAGCACGGGCGAGGAGTATTTTGACTGGGTTGCCATAATCTCCAACCATGTGGACTCCCATTTCTTCAAACTGGCCAAGAAGAAGAAGTTTTATATGACTTCTTATGTCTTCTGGGCCCTAGCGCAATAACGGCCCCATACCAGTGGGTTACTTACAGAGGGCGTGCTCAGGATCAGCCCAGGACAAAAATCCCCTTGGGACCACTTCTCACAAATACAATGGGAGGCCAGCTTCCCCAGTTTTTGCCAAGTAAATGATGCCTTCGTTTACTACCACCTGCTCACACCCACCTAGGATTCAGGATACCACCTGTCCACAGAGGTGATGAATTTGGTCCAGAGTTACGGACATTATTATATACAATTTCAGCAGCATACTTATATAAGGGTGACCAGCTTCTCCAGGAAACCCTACTTGTTGCCTAAACACTGCGGGGACAAGATAGTCCTCCTAGAATATTGCAGGCAAATGATGGAGCTACACACCTTCTTCACCTTGAAGAAGGTAACAATTATTCCATTCCCGATCACTTGCAGGAATTATTCATGCAGTTTGGTCACTGCCAAAGAGGTGGATAATGAGCTTAAGAGCTATAGCCTGGCAAAATTTTACTTAGCGTGGAAAAATTTTGATCCGCATGGCAAGATCGCAGCAGCGCTTCCTTGGGCATCAGAGCCCCACCAATATCATATGGAGGATTTCTGGGAGGATTTCTAGGATGACGTGGATGTCTGGGGGTGGCATTTTGTCAGGATGATCACAGGGATGATGGAGAGATTGAAGCTCCGAAGATTCCTGGAGGAATTTTTAGATACCGGCTCCACGGTCGATCCCTAGTACAAGGAAAACGGGATCAATAAATTGGCCCTTTCACCAGTGAACTAGGATGCACAGGAAGGGCCCACAATTGAAGAGTTCACTCACAACATTGTTGAACACAGCCACCTCTACTTCAAAAGGGTGTACCCTAGAAGCATCCGCCAAGCGGCCCAACTGGTACCCAAGTTAACCCTAGGGGTCGGGACTTCCTCACAAAGAGTAGATAAAGGAAAAGGGGTAGACACAACTCCCACTGTGTAGGAAGTCCCTATTAAAGTGCAAATAAGGCAATCGGTAGTAGCCTCCCAACAAATAAAGGAGAAGCTAATCACACAGCTAGCTACTCTGGTGCTTATGGCTGGGCCAATTCATCCTCCATCCTCCCCTTCACTAGCAGCCTTGATGGTTAAGGCAACAAGGGTGGATCCGGTAGAGTAAGCAGTAGTAACGAATGTGGGACCACCCTTGATTACCTGGAGAAGGAGGAGGCTTGACCCGAAGCCCAAGAAGGAGCCAAAGTTAGGGATGCCCCAGACTCCATAAGTTGAGATCTTTTCTTTTGACTCCCTGGAGCCAGAGAAGGAAGCAAAACCTGCCGATGTCCCAGCCAACCCTCCTCCGCAGGATGAGTTTGATGATGTTTTTGTAACCGACAAGTTCGGTAACTTATAGGGGGACATCAAGCAGACGGAAGAAGTCCCAGCAGAAGAGGAAGCTGAGGAACAAAGACCTGCACAAGAGTAGGAGGAATAGATGGAGGAGGAGAAGATAGAGTAGGAGATGGCCTCTGAAGTTTTAGAGATGTAGGATACAGGGGTGGACTAGCAAAAGCAGAGCAAACAAGCGACATCCGTTGAGGGAACCGGACCTACAGGAGCAACCGTAACCTAAGCCGCCATGTTCCAAACACCACTCCCTAGAGAAAATTTAAGATAGGTAATAACCATGGCACAAACGCTAAATCTTGGCCTAGCACCTCCCCTAGTACCAAAGGATATATCAGAAGAAGAGATCCTGGTGACAGAGGCTGAAGAGAAAGAAGAAGAACAAGAGGACACCCCCGGGGCAGCCAATAAAGGTCCTGATGAAGCTGAAGATACAGAGGACAAGGCAGAAGAGATAAACGTCACCAGGGGAAATGTTACTGATGAATGCCAAGATAAAGGGAAAGGGGTGGGTGAGACTCACACTACTGAGGAGGAACAACAACAGGACACCAGGGAAGAATTGAAAGAATAAACTTTGGTGAATAAGCCACCCCTGCCACCTCAGTGGTTAGTTGAAAGCAAGAAGAGAAAAGACCCATTTGCCCCTAGAGCTCACCTCTCTCTAGCCAAAATGATGGCTCAGGTCCAGGGCCCACCAAAGGCCAAGAGAGCCTGGACGGTTCATACTCTTCAAACTGGGCTGGGAGGAGAAACAGTTGCCATTATTGCAACACCTCCCCCAGACGCTGACGAGACAATGGCCGAGGTCAGAGATTATGATATCATAGAGATATCACTGGGAAAAATAGGTAAATAGGGTGAAGTGAACCTATTAAAAGAGGTGACCATAGCTATGGAGGCCTGATACGAAAAACAGGCCCAAAGGCTCAAAGCCGAAAAAGAAAAGACAACGAACTTTATGGGATTACTTACTGAGCTGGCCAGGCCTATTAGTGCCAGTCCTCTAGAGGCCTCCACATTTAATTTTCCATTACCACATAGCGACATTGACTCCTTGTGAGCAATGAAGAAGAAGGCCCAAGCGGTCGATGAGTGGGTCACTCTGCAAGTAGGAAACACCCAGCGTTTCCTAGTATCCACCCTTCCAGATTTATATGCGGCTCGACATATTCTGCATCAGGAAGGAACCATCCTTAACATATGTGAGGGTGACATGGAAAAATACAAGGCATGGAAGGTAGAACTGGAAGAACTCCTCAGGCTTGGGGAAGAAATGGTCTCTGAGTCTGGGATTCTGGGAGAAGAATCATTCAATTTTGTGAGAACCCAGCACTCCAGACTTGACCTCACATTAGAGGTACTCAAGCAACTGGTAGGGGCTCTACATGATAAAGTCAACATAGTTCAATATTCTTTGAATATGTACAAGGCATTTGTTGCAAAGGTCTCCAGAGCTGACCCATTCAGCACTGATACATGCACTCCGGAGGAGTATGTTTTGGGTAAGTTTGATGAATTAATGGAGTCCAAATATCAATCCTCAGAGGGACTGGATAGGACTCAAATGATAGGGCTAACTCGCATGGTCCTTAGTGGCCATGACGTGACAAAAATGGCTGATAATTTCAAGAATAATTTTCCGAAGCTAGGAGAAAAAATTGAGGTGGCTAAGTACCAGCGCTCTGGCCTCAGAGAAATTGATGAGGATGGAATCTCACACCTTCTTCAAACATTCAATGACAACAAGAAACAATAAAGTTTCTTCAGGGGCTGGAGAAAACCCATGCATTTTGTATTCTTTATTCTTTCAGAACATAAGTTCCCAGATCCTGGAATCCCAGATCCTAAATTTTGTATTCTTTCAAGTGATTCATGTCCCGATCCCTGAGGCCAACCGGTCACTTTTAGAAGTGGTTAATAAAGACTGTCAAAGGGTAGTTGGTTACATCGAGGAACGTCAGATCAATAGTTGGTTTTCTGACGGATGGTCTTCTCGAGGCACTACTTTGGATGTACACCTGACACATTGGAGACAGGGCACCACATTTCCCATTTATGAGGCATGTAGCCTCGATCCCCAGGGATCAGATTTCTTCCTTCTCTTTCCTGGCTCTCTTCTCAAGGCTGATTCTTCCACTATACCTTCTTGTCTTATTCTTCTGACATGTCAGGCCTATTCCGTCTCAAGGTCTTTTGTAGGGTGGCGCAGGTAGTACTAGCCCCTGGATATTATATTTTATTGCAGTGTAATGTAAAATAGGGTTAGGGTTAGGGTTAGATGAAAATGTGTATAAATAGTAAGTCTGACCCTTTTCCAAGGGTCGACAAAGTTGATGATTTTGCTGTCCACAATAATAGAAAAGCAGTATTTTCATTTCAGTTGCAAAGCTCAATGCTCCATTGTTTAAGCTTCCAATAGTTAGATGCTCCCTTGGAGCCACCATTGTATCAAGCTCCAGTGTTCACTAGAAGAAATATTAATGAAGAAGGAAGAGTTCTTACAATGATGTTGTTGGCATTCGATCTTCTAAGTTAATGGTATTTTATGTTTTATATTATTTATGTCTTCTGCTCTGATATTTTAAGTAGCTTAACGACCTCCTTTCCCTTGCTACTGATCAAATGTGGACTGATGGTTGTGTATTTCTTCAGTATTTAGTATAGTCTATTAGAGCATTATTGATGTATGGGATGTTTAAACATAACTATAAGTAGACAGAGTACTTCTAACCCTGTAGGATCTTTTCAATTTATTTTCTAAGTGTAAAATACTTGGAGGAACCTCACCTTCCTGAATCCCCAGAGAGAATGAGTTGAAGAAACCAGCTATCCCCCTCAAAAATAGTCACTTCTCCCAACCGAGCCCTGCGCCATCGTGACCTGACACCTAGGTGCTTGGAGGCCCGAGGAGTCTCACTTCCCCGGATAACCTTTATAGGCAGAGTTGGCCAATACCTCGATACCCGGTGATAACTTATGACTATTGGCAGACTCGGTCAGCAAAACCCCGTCAATAGAAACTGGCGCTAGAAGGAGGGCATGAACTCATCACCCTCTCGAGATTCCAATTTTACACCTCTCAAAGGTTCCCCAAGATATAGTTTTAGGAGTCAAGCCTTCAGTGGGATTGGGTCTTTCTCCCCAGTGAAATTTGAGAGAATCCTTAGGTCAGCCCCAAACCCTGGAAGGTTTGTTGAACTCGAGCCTCTGGCTCGAAAGAAATGGACCCCAAAAACCACACTAGCCACTATTGTCTGGGGGTCTAGCATACCTCAGAATACCCAAACTTCTCAAACAATCCTGTGAACCAGTGCTCAAACTACTCAAAATCCAGTTCCCCTAATGGCTGCATATTTCGGTAATACCGGGTCCCCAATGGGAACTTTTTTGGGCACAATCAACGACTTAACCTCGCACCCAGAGAAGATTTTCCCATGATATGAGCACCTAGGCTCACAAACCATAGAGGAGCATTTACATGCATGTAAAGATGACATGAATGATCATCGGATCCAGCATGAAGATATTTTGACCTGGATGTTTCCCCTATCCTTAGGGCAGGGTGAGTTAAACTGGTACCTTAACCTTCCCACCAACTCTATTAACAATTAGTAGGACATGGAGGACACCTTCTTGGCTGCCTTTCACATACACATAGACCCAGCCTCGTCCCATAGCCAGTTCATCTCCATTAGGAAGGAACCCAATGAACCTATTGCAGCATTCAATCATCAGTTCCAGTGCGCCTTGAAGCGGTGCATGGGCCCTTTCATCCCATCCCTAGAAGTAACCATACAGACTTATCTTAACGTGATGAACCCCTTCATTGCCACCCTCCTTTGGAGAACAACCATCATGGGCAACTGGGATACTTTGGTGAAGGTTTACAATCTAGCCTTAGAATTATCCCATGGTCTCAACAAATCCCTGGGTGGGATAGAGAAGAGCACACCCTTTAACATGATCCCCAATGGAATAGCGTACGCCGGGGGGTATAACCCCAATCTGGCAATGGGTTCTCCCTCAATGGCAATGAATCCCCCACCACTGCCTATAGATCAACATGCCCGGTACGTTTATCCATCACAGACTCAGGCAATACCAGGCCTAGAAGCCTTCCCTTGGAATCAGCCATAGTAGGCACAACAACCTTAGACACAACCATCTAGAGTGCCCTTCTTTCAGTTGTCCGCGGCTGGAGGATTGCCGCCCTCGACTCTGGTAAATACTGCTACCTTCTCGGGAGACCAACAACAACAACCATCACAGTGTGATGCAAACACTCAGTTGAATGCCGAGGTTGAGTCCCTCTGACGAATGTTGTCTACCTTGACTGTGGACATGGGTCAGCTGAAGGCGAGGTCCTATGCACCCCAGAATTCTAATTCCCAGAGAGGGAATATCTTCTCTAGCCAACGAAACAACAATGCCAGGGGAAAAAACTTCAACAACGGGCCTCAGCCCAATCAACATCAATAGAACAATAATGTGAACACCGGAGGTCCACCTTTAGACTAAAATGCCAACCAAAGTGGTGCTGGACCATCACATTTTACACCAGTCATAGACTTCCATCCCATGACTAATTGGTGTAGACTGCATGATGTAACACCCCAAAATTGGCATCTTGCAACCCTAACCAATTTTGTTGTATTTGTCGTTCTTCTAAATCATCAAAGTCCTATTGTACTAGGCAATTTTGAGTTTTCACTGACTTTACTCAACCTGAGTGTCAAATACAGAAAATCCTAAATCTGTATTAATCATACATCATATTTAATTCCTAAATATCTATTTGGGTAAACAAACCCTATGATCAAATTTAATTATAAAGTCCTAGCACTTTAATTAAATTAAATTCACCCTCTTTAGCTGAGACACATGAAAAAGGAATTAAATAATATTTAATTATTAAATAAATATCCTCATTTTTAAATAATTGAATTTAATATCAGATAATTGAGAAAAAGCAATTATGAAGTCATATTTATTTAATTAATTGAATATTCTATCAAAAATCTTATCTCTATTCAGAAATGTAAACTTTGAATTAATTGTGCTTTAAAGAGAAATAAAAAAATTAAATTCAAATAAAACAATATTAAATCAAAGAAAGAAAACAGTTAAAGCAGGAAGAAAACAATTTATTGAATTCTTTTCAATAAAGCTTTCTATTTTTAACTGACTTTTCTATTTGTTTTATTTTCAAAAAGGAAAGTTTCTATTCTGATCCTCCCAAAGTCTATAAAAAAACTCTCATTCTTCATTCAAAACCCTCTGATTACCCACTTACTTTTATGCATTGTTAGAATGCTGAATTATTGTCTCATTTTCTTGATAAGCTCATATAGAATAACTTCATTTTTGCAATAAGATAGTTTCAATTTCTAGACTAATGGCATTTAGCAATCATGTTTAGATTATTTCACATCTTTCATTTCTTAGCATAATCTTGCATTGTATTGTATTCATCATGATAAATCCTTCATTCTTAGATTGGTCCATGGTTGTGAGACTCTCGTCCTGAGAGCAATTTAAAAAACCCCATCTAGATAGAAGGAAACAGGTCGAATCACACAGACAGATAAAATAAATAATCTCATATTCAGTCTTATTTGTACCTGGTGAAGAAGGACTATGTTGAAGTGTGTGGTTGATTAACAAAGCCAAAATTAACACATACATTTCTGGCGCCCACTGTGGGGCAGGTATATTTCTATCTAGCCTCATTTCACTTCATATTTTTCATTTTTTTGCATTTTGTTCGTACTTTCGTACATGTTCTATTTTAATTTCATGCGACTTTTATTTTCATTTCATGTGAACTTTCTAGTTCTTTATGTGGCATTGAAAAGTTCTATGCGCGATCTAGTATACTATATCACGTGAAATTGTAGTCCAGAGCTTTCAATTTAATATTTCATTGCCTCAGTTTTCTAACCACCTGCTATTTTTTGACATCTGTGATTTTCTGATTTTATCTTTTGAAACAGCATAATAGTGGTTTGCAGGACGCTGAGATAAAGAAAAGCCATCATAAACTTCTGACATGTTTATTGCAGGACGCTGATATGAAGAAAGGCATTACAAACTACTAATGAGTTTCATTGTAGGATGTTTGACGAAGACCTTTCTTGTTTTCACAACTTCCTTTATATGTTTTCAGTAGTTAAAACACACTTCGGTTGGTGCTTAAAATGAATCATTGTCTTGCATGATTGAAGTGTTTTTTAGATTGTAATCCTAAGAACTACATGAACGTATCCTCTCCCCTCGCCTTTATG